>QAOC01006652.1:954356-966778 GCA_003255005.1 Begonia fuchsioides
AAAACAAAACCAAACCAAACCAAACCCACACACCAAGACAAGTCATTAGACATGTAACGAGGTTTCAAGAGGCAAAGATTTTACACTTGTCTTCAGCCACACACTGCAACGTACAAGAATTTTATAACCACTTTTACCAGAAAAGCAAGCACTTTCTCAATCAAATGGCCATCCATAATACCCTGCTTGATGGCTACTTTCGTGCTCGCCGGCCGGCGTAGTACCCCGACTGGAGCTAGGATTGGACGATCGAAACGGCCATAGAACCGATAATGGACTTCTCCGTTCTTGGTTCACCTGATTACTTTCACTTCCTCCACCATTGTTACCGGAGCTGACGATGCTTCTGCTCCGACCATTTGTGCTCTGTCTGCTACCCGATCCCTGAGGCGGCAATTCTTGGCGGCAGACAGGGCAGGAGTTATGTTGAACAAGCCACGGAATAATGCAATCCGGGTGATACATGTGTTCACACGGCATTTGCTTTGCTTCCGAGCCTAACTCAAATTTATCCTTGCAGACTGGACAGTGCGAATCGGACCGTAAATGCCTTTGCTTGATTTTAACTGACGGCATTGCATCGATTGATGATCGGGAAGCGGGGGGTGGCCCACGCCGATTATTAACTGAAAGCTGTTCGAATATTTCTCAAGACCTGGCCCTATAAAGTAATCACCATCATTACCTCTGGTCACACCGATTCCGGGAGTGCCATTGAAAAGAGCTTCAAATCCAGTTCTGCTGGACATTCTGACTGGAATATGGCCGCCGAAGATCAGCAAAGGGCCAACTCCGGGACGATGATTAAGAACAGATTCAGATCTCCTAACACTGCTTCTGTCTGCCAGTTGCTGCCTCATTAATGTGGAGAAAGCCTCCATTAAACCAAACCTTCTATCACGATCTTCATCGCTATGGATCCCGAAAACATCGAGTGGATTGACGCCCATTATATCATTGAGTTCTTGAACAAAACCTCCATGGCAGTTGGGGCAATCTGTGTCCCTCCTGTGGATTCGAACTGGCTGCCTACATCTGTAACACCAGTGAGTATTTCTGGCATAGGACATCCTCTTTTCTACTCTTTGGATTCAGCCTTAAAACACTTGATCTCCAACTGTTGCATGAGCATAATAATAACAGGGAGAAATTTAGGCAAAATTTAAACCAAGAGAGTTTGTTGTTTTAGGAGGTGGGGTTCACAGCCGTGACAACAATTCATCTATCAACTAAACCTACAATCAACTTGACAACGAGAATAGATTCGCAAAGAAACACTACATAGCATATTTTAAGTCACAAATTGACAATGAACATGCAAAGATTCAATTTCACACTGCGCAGAAGAAGAATCGCTGGAAAATGATTGACTGGAAACATATAATTCACCAGAATACAGACTCATATGTTCAGAAAAGAAAATGGTTTCCTTCGAGGCCAAACTAACGAAAACCGTAGATTCTTATCAAAGTAGTCAGTTTATTACGAAAAAAAATTGTAATCAGAACTTCAAAACCCTTCATAAATAAATAAGTCCCAGATTAATAACAAGTACAGGTCAACTTTGGATAACCCCCGACTTGACCCAAATAAAAAATCATAGATCTGATCACACGAGCAAACCCATTATAATTTAGCACATCTAACCGAGAACCTTAGGTATGATAAATGCAAGAAAATCCAAAATCAGAAGGGAAAGGGAAAAATGCATAAAATCTACGTTTAGCACAGCAAACTCAACATCAAAGGCAAGGAAAAAAAAAAGAGCTGTTCCTTTTCCATGCCCCGTCTAATCCAATCATAATCTCGACCACAGAGATAGAGATTCTTCCATTTCCAGAATTTTTTAAGCGAGAAACGAAATTCAACAAAAAGCCAAAAGAAGAACTCGATTCAGTCAGAATTGCAAAAAAAAAACGAATACATCAAAGCGGAAGAGCGAGCAGTAATCGAAATACAAGATACAAACGGAAGGAGAAAGACAGAACAAGATCATGAATCTGGATCTCACCTTGTGGAGATCGGGAGGGGAACTACCGAGTTGAGAATTACTGAGAGACCCGTCGGTCTGGGATGACGGCGAGGAAATAGAATATAAAAACATTTTTTGTAATTTAATTATTGATATAATTATTAAATTAATTATAAATATCAAATAAATTAAAATTAAAATTAAGTGCCTAACTGGGATTTGGATAGATCACCGACATCCTTCTTCCTTAGTTTGTCCGAAAGAAGCTCTCTCCACCTTTATCTCTCTGAAACCTTCATCTTCCAAACGCAGGCAGCGACCAACGGTGCTTCCCTCTCTCTCCTTAATCGTCGTGTTTTTGGTGTTTTCTCTGCAATCGGATCCATATACGCGAGCCATGGATCTGGATCCAGAAGAGCTTCAGTTTCTAAACCTTCCTGGGATCCTCAGAGAATCAATTTCAATCCCGAAACGCGCTTCCAGGACCTTCTGCATCATCACTCTCACCTTCATCTTCCCCCTCTCTTTTGCCATCTTAGCTCACTCGCTTTTCACCCGCCCCCTAATCGCCGACCTCGAAAATCCCTTTTCCGATCCCAAACAGGCGCACCGGCGATGGACTCTTCTTCTCTCGATCCAGTTATGCTATCTCATCTTTCTTTTCGCCTTTTCTCTTCTTTCCACTGCCGTCGTCGTCTTCACCGTTGCGTCGCTCTACACCTCCAAACCGGTGTCGTTTTCGTCCTCGCTCTCCGCCGTCCCTAGGGTTTTTAAGCGCCTCTTCATCACCTTTTTGTGGGTTTCTCTCCTCATGATTTCCTACAACTTTGTTTTCTTCGCTTTTGTCTTTCTGCTGCTCCTCGCTATCGATATGCAGAACTTCCTTTTGCTTGCTTTCTCCTTGGCTGTGATTCTCCTTCTTTTCTTAGTTGTTCATGTTTATATAACCGCCTTGTGGCACATGGCCAGCGTTGTCTCCGTTCTGGAACCTGTTTACGGATTGGCGGCGATGAGGAAGAGCTACGAGCTGCTGAAAGGGCGTACCCGTTACGCCGCCGTTCTTGTCTTCCTGTATTTGATAACTTGCGGCGTCATTGGTGGCGTGTTCGGAGCCGTGGTGGTGCACGGCGGGGATAGCCATGGAGTTTTCTCGAGAATCGTGGTTGGAGGGTTTTTGGTTGGAGTTCTGGTGATCGTAAATTTAGTTGGTTTGTTAGTCCAAAGTGTGTTTTACTATGTCTGCAAGAGCTACCATCATCAGGGAATCGATAAGACAGCTTTACACGATCATCTCGGTGGATATCTGGGCGAGTATGTGCCTCTAAAAAGCAGCATTCAGATGGAAAACCTGGATAATTGACAAGATTAGAGGGCTCGTGGAGCCGGAGCTCATCATTCAATGCTGTAAGCAACCTTATTATAGCATGTACTTATGTCTGTTTGCCATCTGATTTTAAAGTTTTCGATTTGTCATATGTACATAAACATAGGACCTCCTTTTAAAGTGTTATCTGTATTTGAAGTTTTGTCCGTATTTTGAATCATGTACAATTGAAGGCCTGTGGCTGAGAACATATACACCAGTTCATATTCTAGTCAAGTTAGTTTCTTGAATTCAATTCCAAATCCGGGTGAAAGTGAGTTATATAATGCAATTTATATATGTGTATGGAAAAGGAAATTGATTTTCTTTTGGGTAAGTTCATCTTTGATTCTAAAAGTTATGTTTTTTTGCTGGTACAAGGAAATAATGTTGTTTCTACTGGATGATGGATTTGTTCATCTTTCATGTACAATGGGATTCTATCTATGTTTTGTTATTCCTTTCTTTTCTTCATAGGCTTGGAGAGCACAGCTAATTAGATACTTAAAAAGATGGATCAGGATCGCGACATATGCCGAGTAACGTCGCAATTCTTGGTTTGTTTGGTTTTTAGTTGAATTTGTTTGCATGTTTGTTCTATATTTTTGCCTGTTGTTCTGGTGTCTCATGGCTCTTCTGCTTGAAAAGATTGTGTATTGCAATAATCTAATCCAAATGACCGTTGACTCTCATTGTTTTATCTGGAATGATTATCTCAATCTTGTCGGTGTAAAACTGTCGTGAATTTTCCTGGAAAGATGATGATTATGGAAGTTAGAAACACTAGCCAAGATGGCATTTTTAATTTACTCTTACAAGTTGAACTGATTATGGTTGACTTAAACTCGACAAGGTACATGCTTTTTCGGTCTTTTAGTAACTATCCTAGATATTAAATCAAAGCATTGACTTACCAGAAGATCCAATCTCTCTGGGTAGCTTCTATGGAAGGTCAATCAAATCACAGCGATCCGCCATTAACAATAATGCTGGAGATCGTATGGCACGCGTATATAAGCCCTGCAAAGGCCCATAGGCTGGCCACTGGGTCTGTTCGGTTTCTTGCTTGACTATCTTCAAAGTCTCTTTTGTCTACGTTTCTCGTGTCACTGCGCTTCGATTAAGATGCTCGGTTTAGCTGCTCCTGCCGCCGCCGCCGCCGCCGTTCCGTCCTCCTCGACTCCCCGCTACTCCTTTCCTGCTTTCTCTCGCTTGGTAAATTCAGTCGAGAATGATTTTAATCTGGAGTCTTTCCTATGCTAATTTTTTATGTTCGCTACGATGTATTTTTTTTCTAGCAGTCATCTATAGTGTGGTTCGAAGTTCAATCGCGTTCTTCCCGGGCTTGTTCGAGCTCTAGTTCATTTGTTGCAATGGCTGACGCTGATACCCTTTCTGTATCAAAAGCTACTTCTTCGGCTTCTTCTGGTAATATCTCATCTTTTCTACTGTTCACTTCCTCTTTCATATTCAATTTTCACTTCTTTTCTTCCATTCTGTCCACTGGAATTTCTGCTCATAATCGGGCGTAGTTATAAAGTTCACGACTTTCCTCTTAAGAAAGAAGGTCTAACCGATAAAAAAATGGCGAGAAGGAGAGTTGGCATATGGGGGATGGTACATATCAAACGCGGCGTAATTCATGTCTACTGGATGAAAACGAATATACTTTTGGCTTTATTTATTTGAGTATTCTGCTTGACGAATTTGTGGAGAAAGGAACGACTTTTCTTCTCAAAATTTTGTCTTTTCTGATGTGCAAATTTCAGGAGTGAGGCAGGCACTGATATCACTGTCAGACAAGAAGGATCTTGCGTTTCTTGGGAGTGGTCTTCAGGAATTGGGGTGAGTTCTCGTTTTGGACATCAAATTTATCCTAATGCTGATCCTGATTGAGTTCTGAGTAGAAATAGTAAATATTATGATTAAATGAAATGAAATAGTGTGTTGTTATTCATTTTTTTCAAGTTCTATTTCTCACTAACTTACTTTGTGTCAGTTTAGATCTAACTTGAATATGTAATTTCTAACTCTCATCGTCTTTTCTTTTTTTCTTCCTGTGGCTAGGTTTAAAATTGTTTCGACTGGAGGAACAGCTTCTGCTTTGGAAGATTGTGGGGTATCTGTTACTAAAGTGGAGGAGCTCACTTGTTTTCCTGAAATGGTAGTGCTTAAGGAAAATTGGAGAAAAATAATTCTAATTGAATGTCAATGTTGGCTTAGTCGTAGTGTGAAAAATGATTTCTATTTGTATCGCAGCTTGATGGCCGTGTAAAAACTTTGCATCCTAACATACATGGAGGAATTCTTGCTAAAAGAGACCAAAAACATCATGTTGAAGCTCTAGATAATCATGGCATTGGTAAGACATTGTCCAAATTTAATTTCGTGCGTGATTTGATTTAATTTAAGTCAAAATGTTGCCCAATGTCTCTACGCTAACATGATCGATCTCTAGGTACGTTTGATGTTGTTGTTGTGAACTTGTATCCTTTCTACGAAAAAGTTACTTCATCTGGACAAATTGAGTTTGAGGATGGCATCGAGAATATTGATATTGGTGGGCCTGCAATGATCAGAGCTGCTGCAAAGGTTACTAATTGCCTATGTTTATAAAGTGTCATTTAATAAAAGTATATCTTTTGATGATTTGTATAGAATGAGTTAATCTTTTCCTTAAATAGTGAAGATCGTGACATTTCTTGATTTTCACCGAAAGTAGTTGAATGGCAGGAGTATCTTTTATACGTCTTCAAAATAATTGCTTGATTACAGTATTGATTTTGGAATCTGTATGTTTTTTGGTAACTGCATTTAATATTGTCAAAACAAATTGTTTATCTTGATGTAGATATTACTCAGCTGGAAAAATATTGTGCGGTAAAATTCAAGTTAAAATCAAACAGACCCTGATGATGCAAATCGGTCATAATCCCACTCCATTGCTTTTTATCCCATTACTTTTTAATCTTTTGGAGCATCTTATAATAACTAATAAAAAGATCTGCTAGAATCTTGCATGATAGAGTTCATACCATACCTTGAATATTTAAAGATAATAAAAAAGCACACAAAAATGGAGTTTTGTGCGAGGTAGAATATGCATTGGTCTTGTCTTTGTGGGTTCAACATGGTTATATTGTTCATATAATATAACTGACTTGATAATGATTCATGAAAATAGCTCTGTTTTTCCATATCGTTTACCCATATTCTTGCTTTATTTTGTGTTCCACTGTTCTAATATCTCTGTAAATAAAAATACAGAATCACAAGCATGTCTTGGTGATTGTTGATTCGCAAGACTATCCTGCACTTCTAGATTTTCTTAAAGGAAACCAGGATGACCAAGAATTTCGCAGAAAGCTTGCTTGGAAAGCATTTCAGCATGTTGCATCATACGACTCTGCTGTTTCAGAGTGGCTTTGGAAGCAAACTGGTGGAGGTAAGGCCCTCACTTTCTTGAAGGTTTTATTTACTCAACCCTGAATCACGTAAACCAATTGAGGATCAAGCAACATCTGAATGTGCTTTGCATTTGCGGGGTTGTGGATGAGTTTTGGATCATTATCATCAATGATTTCTTTATTTGATAACTGAAAATTTGTTGTTCAAAGTAACAGACATTCATTTGAACCAAATAGAAGAAAACTTTACTTAGTGTCTCTATTGCAAGATATTCATACTACAATTTGACACTTTAGTTGTGTATCTAATATTTATATTACATGTTTCTTGCAAGATAAATTCCCTCCCAGCTTGACCATACCCATATCACTGAAAAGTTCACTGAGATACGGTGAAAATCCTCATCAGAAGGCTGCTTTCTATGTAGATAAGAGTCTTGCTGAAGTCAGTGCTGGGGGCATTGCAACTGCCCTTCAACATCACGGAAAGGTGCATTTTTTTCATATTTTGAATTTTTTCTTTGCAGGGAAGCCAATTTGATATACCATAGTGGAGATGCTCTTCAAATTCATGTCTTTAGTTAAATTCGAAAAATATGGAATGCCACTTATCCTAAATTTACATCTGTACGGTATGCACATCGATGCTCTAACTGGTGCCCTATGGTATTTTTTGTCCAGGAAATGTCATATAATAACTATTTAGATGCTGATGCAGCATGGAATTGTGTGTCAGAATTTAAGGATCCTACTTGTGTGGTAGTGAAGCACACTAATCCATGTGGTGTGGCTTCACGCGATGACATTCTGGAAGCCTACAGATTAGCCGTGAAAGCTGATCCAGTCAGTGCATTTGGTGGTATTGTTGCCTTCAACGTCAAAGTGGACGAGGTTAGTTCTTAAATATCGTCAAATCGCTACTTCTGTAAAGAATAATGTTAGATTTACCTTCTTAACGTATTTATTTTACATGTTAACGTATTGAGTCATGTTTAGTCTATTTAAAGTATATTTAATGTATTGCAATTGTACCAATTACAGCTCGACACACAACGTATACAATAAGAATATATCATAAAAATGTAAACTTAACATTAGCTATTTGTAAAAGATATAATTCGGAGCTTTCGATGGTGTTGATGAATTGTAGCCAAATGTTTATTGGATCAGATAAAAGATCCAATTTTTGTGCTGATGTTTGAAATAGTATTATGAAAAGGCCAAAGTCCAGAGTTCAACTTATGAAAAGAGAGACGGCCTTCTATTTTAACTTTTGTGGTCCTTCCCAGGTTCTTGCAAGAGAAGTTCGAGAGTTTAGAAGCCCTACGGATGGTGAAACTCGAATGTTTTATGAAATAGTGGTCGCCCCTAGCTACTCGAAAAAAGGGCTCGAGATTCTGCGTGGCAAATCCAAGACTTTAAGAATTCTAGAGGCTAAAAAGAATGGCAAAGGGAAGCTTTCGCTCCGGCAAGTTGGTGGTGGCTGGTTAGCGCAGGATTCAGACGACTTAATACCCGAAGATATAAAATTCAAAGTAGTTACTTCAAAGGCTCCAAAAGAAAGTGAGCTTTGCGATGCTGAATTTGCATGGTTATGCGTAAAGCACGTAAAGAGCAACGCCATCGTCATTGCAAAGGTTCGTTTTATATATATTAGTAATGCTAAGTTAACTTTCTTAACATATCATCTTATTGTACTTGTTCACATGTCGACGTGTAATTAGTCTAGTTAAAATATATTTAATTATTATAATTAAAATAATTATTTATTGAACTAATCATATATCGACATATCAGTGAAAAGAATATGATAAAAAGTTAAATTTAACATTATTTTTTATCTATATAACCCGTACTCATTTTAGATCATTTTTAACTCTTTTTCTATTGGTAGAATAACTGTATGCTGGGTATGGGGAGTGGACAACCGAATCGTCTCGAGAGTTTGAGGATAGCCTTGCGGAAAGCGGGGGACGAGGTTGCTGGAGCTGCATTGGCTAGTGATGCCTTCTTCCCATTTGGTACTGGATTCTGCCTTAGAATTATTGAGTTATAACAAAAAAACTCGGATTTTGTGGATTGTTTGAACCAATTCGCTAACCAAATGAATCTAATTTCAGCTTGGAACGATGCGGTTGAAGAAGCTTGTAAAAGTGGCGTTGGTGTCATTGCCGAACCAGGTGGGAGTATTCGAGACATTGATGCCATAGACTGCTGCAATAAGTACGGTGTTTCGCTCGTTTTCACCGATGTGAGGCACTTCCGGCATTGATAAGAGGTTTGTAAAATTTTGGTATTTTTCAAGTATAATTTGCACGTGTGATTGAAGACTGCATTGCCTAAGCAAAGTGTGCTTTTTTACTTTCTCAGTTAGATGTCGGCAAATGTAGTAAACTTGACGGTGTTCGGGAGAGATTTAAGTTCTTCAAAGTTGTAAAATAACGCATAATAAACGGACACATGGTCGGCCATGGCTGCCGGCTTCTACACATCTTAAAGGTGAATCGGAACTGTGAATTGGTCTAGAAATCCAGTGACCGGAGTTGCGATTCTTGGCTCGTAAGCAAAGCCGTGAAGGTGATCACCTTCGCCAGCTTGGAGATAAGGGCATGGAGGAATCCATTGCCAGATCTTTCTACGCATATCGTACAGTAGAGCCTTGTCGGAGCCACAGACGACCAAAACTATGAACTCTCCGTGCGCCACGCTGTCGAATCCTTTGCCACCTTCGACCTCTTCGAACTGCGAGTAAAGTTGGTTCGGCATTCGTTCCATTTCAATCCATGTCGTTTCACAGGGCTGTAAACTCCATAGCCTTAAGCTTTTTGGTACGTTCAATTTGCTCTTCTCGACCGCCGCGATTAATAGCAGTTTGCCGTTCCCGTCCACCAGATTCGGTGACCGGAGGAATCTTCTCATCGGCGCCTGAATCTTCCACCAGTTGTTCGACGATATATCGTAGGCTAAAATACTGAAAGGAGAGTAATTCATGCTGTAGAATTTTCCGTTCACGTGTACCATTCGACTTGATTCGAAGCTGCAAAGTCGAGGCAAGGAAGAAGACGTGCCCCAGAGAGAATAAAATCCTCCTCCGTCGACGTGAAAGCTTTCTGCGGTGAGGTTTTTTACTGCGTACGGCGATATCAGGTCGTCTCCGGCTATGGTAACGTCGACGGAGGAATGGCTAACGGCGAGGCCAACTGAAGGGTAGAGCCTAGGCCTCAAAGTCGGAGGTAGTTGCGTAAGAAAGCCGAGAATTGGGTTGCAGAGGAGCAGCGTTTTCGGACCTCCGCCGTCGGAGATCCAGCAGATCAACCCGCCGGACGAGGAAGCCGGAGAGAACCCCGGAGGAATCAGAACAAAGGAGATTCGATACCATGCAACATCGTACGGATCGAAGAGGTAGCCTTGTTGGGTGGACGTGCTTGTTTGGTCGCTCCAATTGTTGCAGGAAACTACGTGGTATTTCACGGTTTTGCGTTTGAAAAAGAGAAACCAGTTGAGGCGGGGAGAAAGGTGGAGATAGAGGTCAAGAAAGTCGCCGGAGAAGAGGAGTCCGTACCATCTCTTGCAGACGCAACGAGCTCTGAAAAACGCCGGCGGCGGAAGAAACGCGATGATCCGATCAAGTAATCTCTCGGGTAGATTGCTCCATATTCGACAGTCCATTACGGGGCGAGTCAGAGCTTCGGAACCGGCGGTTCCGCCGCTGAAAGTGTAAGAAAATGGCAACCTCGTCGGAGGATGAAAAGCTTCCATGGTTGCTGTTTCGTTCTTGCTGCTCAAAAGGGTCGGCAGGCAAGGGCCTGTTTATATAGAAATGTCTGGTCATGTTGCGTTGTTTAGGGTCCAGAAGGTTAGTCGTGATTCTGATGGTTGGATCGGTCTTTTCGGATTGCGTTTCGTCATGGCCGAGGAAGGAAGGATGAGTTGTTTCAGACACGCACGGAGGAGAGAGAGAGAGAGAATTGCACGACCAAGATTCATTCATGTGACCTCATTCGTGTCGAATCTATGTTCTATTTGGCAAGAACAGACCAAGTCGATAACATCCCATCAATTATTTCTTCGTCATTCATCGATTAAACTCGATTACAAAAACTCAGACAAAACCCTATTTTCCACTGTCGAACATAAATCTCTTTCAAGAAAACAGTTGAAGCAGGATCGAACTACCCAAGTTTGATCGTTAATGTAGTGAAAAAATGAGATCATAAACAGACGATCATTGGCGAGACGACAGTGTTTAAACAGTCGACAGGGAGGGTTGACTGAAAAACGACGCCAGCTGAGAATGAAAGACTAACGAACTGAATTAGGGTTTCAGTTGCAGGAAAGCAAGGAAAGAGACCAACTGTCAAGGTTGAAAAGCGACGAAGACGATGGACTAGCTCGACTGGTCAGCTATGGAAAATAATAAAAATAAATAAAAGAAAATTGTCAGTTCATACGTCCAATCGCATCTCATTAATTGATGGGTGTGTTTCAGTTTGGCGTAAACTACAAAAAGCTTTTCTTTTTGTTTGGATCTCCACCAAGTTTCAGAACTCAAAAAAACTCGACCTTTTTTTATGCAGTCAATCTCTCTCTCTCTCTCTCCTCTCTTTCTCTCTCCTATCCTCTTCTGCAAAGAAGCTGTTTCTGGGTCCGGCTATACAACCTTTTTTCTTTCCTTCTGGTTCATCTGATGCAAAATCATAATACTATTCTCTCTCTCCTACTCTCTTTCTCTCTCTCTATCTCTCTCTACCTTGCTGAAGAGCAGCGAGATCTTAGTCAGAAATCCAATCGGGCAATGAGTTGTTCGCGTCAATCTTTTAGGATTATCATATATACGATCAGAGCTGGGGATTCAAAACTGGAAAAAGCAGGCAGCCTCACATATGGAAATTCAAGCTTTGCTTCAAGAAACCTCCTATTTCTAGCACAAAAGCAACAAAGCATTTGTAGAAATCTCTGTTTTGCTTTGCTTCAAGAATTAAAAGAACAACAGCTATTTGACTTTTGATTGGATTCAATTCAGATGATGTGTGTGTTTGTGTTTTGCAGCAAATGATGAGACAAGACTTGGTCTCTCTTTCCATCTCCAAATAATCTCATTCATGCACTTTTCTTCTTTTATTTCTTTCCAACTCCTCATTCCAATAAATACCCATTAAAGATTGCCTAATCAGAGTCGTTCTAGGCTTGTTCAATCCAGTCTAAAATGCATGATAGACCCTAAATTCAGAGCTTACAGATACCTAATTGAGATAGAGAGGGTTTTTTATCATCTAAGCAACTCAATCCTACCCTTAAACTCTTCTATTTTTCGTCCTACACGATGAAATTAATAAAGAAAAAGTTCAGTTTATGGTATTAGTTGTGAGGAGTCCCTAAGTTTGGAGTTTAAAGCTTGATTTAGCTTTAATCTATTTATACTTGACTCCCAAATGACACATGAAAAAAAGCATATTATAACATATGATGCTACAATACTACATTAATTGGACGCGAATTCGATGAATTTACGGCAAAATTGTCTTACATTTTTTTTCGCGGAAGGAGGGTCCTAGAACAATATCCGCTCTTGATAAACATCCAGGGCTTGAATGACCTTCTTGATGAATAACTTTCTGTTTAATCTGTACCTGCAGTTCATAGTTCCAGATTAGAAATCAAACCAATGTTTGCATCACCA
>QAOC01006655.1:0-16646 GCA_003255005.1 Begonia fuchsioides
GCATTGTGAGGAAGACGAATCTTTACTTCCACCTCCATTTTCGCAATTTCAAGTCGAGACGCGGAGTCGCTGTGATTTGGAGGATCGATCTTTGTTGCCGTCGAGATGATGAATATTACCGGCCGTAGCAGACGTTCTGGCAGCGGGGACGTGCGTTTGCGGGCTTCTTCGATCTTTTATTCGTCTTCAATGGCGGCGTCGATTTTGAGTGGTTCTCCTCAGGATTGGTCGATCGTCAACCAGCACTGAAGACAGCTCATGTAATAGTTGTAGTACAAACGGTAGGTTTACTACCTCATTCAATTGTTTTTATTATTATTTTTAGTAATATAAACGGTAGGTTTATTTATTATGTAATAAATAAATAAAATGATTTTATAATTGAATATTTTAATTACAAATAATGTTTAATTTACTAAATAAAAGGTTATTTGAATAACTTTATTCGATAGATTTTAAAAACAATAATCAAACTGAATTTTTTATTTGAATAGAATTTTAGTTGTTCTTAGCTCAGTCAGGCTGGTTGGAACTTGGAAGACCCACCGGCGGGGCTGCATAAAACACTAGTAGTTTTGTCCGAAATAAACAAGCCACCAAATCTACCAGCAATTTATTCAATTCATCCCTATTTATTTAGTCATTAATCCAATTTCTGGACTTTCATGTTCTTCTCAAAGCCACTGCCGGAGAAGCTCAGGCTCTGTGATTGGTGGCCGCCGGAGAAGAGCGATTATGGAACTTGCAGTTGGGGCATGGCTTCTATGCTCATATGTTTATCGATTGAATATCATTCGCTCCATCATAATTCTCCGATGAATTTCCGCGTAGTTTTATTGGCTCGAGTGAACTTTCTTCGAGTTCAATTCGATTATTTTCAATGTTTTGCAGGATCTTAAGCACCCCATTCTCTTAAATGCAGTCAAAGGTAAGCTTTGGATTTCATTTCATAACAACGTCGACTTCATTGGCCATTGTTCTAACACCTCACTGAAACTTAGACTAGCTGAAACTTTGCAAGATAAGCTAGTACACGACGCCGAAGATCATCGCCATCCTTGCCTTCCGTTCGTTAGAAACACCTCGACATTGTTCGGTTACAACGAGGGGTGCCTTCTATTGAGTCGATGGGATGAACTAAATGAGCTTTTCGCAAAATCCGGGTAATAATAGCGGTAACTTGAGCTATTACATAGCATATTCATACTTTTTTTCTTCTTCGTCTTTGTAGGGGTCGATAAGCACCTTAACGAAAAGATTCTCAATCCATAGTACCTCGATGGGGAGGCCGGTGTATTTCGAAACGTCCACGAAATCCTCACCAGTTCTGGCTCTCCGACCGTTGCTTGGGTTGGAGAGGCCGGAGGGGCATATAATAGCGGTCACGACTTGGTCACCAATGCATTCGTATTTCGATGTTGCAGTGCACTTCTTTGGATTCGATTGATGGGAAGAAAGGCTCCGTTCACTGGCTTTAGCGACACGAAGAACATCTGAGCTTACGCCCATCGTGCCAAGCAATCTGTGCGTTGAGCTAGAAACCATATCATTTTTACTAACTTTGATACCTTTGATACTCCTCATTTCATATCTTACAAGATGTGAATGGTTTGGATTCACCATTCAGTTTCGGATCAATTCTATCAAATTTTTCGAATATAAATATGAGAATTGAACCGGAATTTATTGGTTTTTCTTGTCGTAGTAATAGAAGGCATAAATGAGCTGGAGTGTGTGTATTAGTCANGCTCCCAAAAAAAGAAAATATACAAAAGCTGAAGGGTATGATAGCAAAAACCATTAAAGGAAACGTTCAGACCAGGAAGATTCGAATCTACGGCGGAGAACCTTCCGAACGCATGTTTCAATTTGACGGCTATAAATCTTGTCACCTAAGCAAATTTCAGAGCACAATTCGAGGAACCCATTTCACCAACTGCACCACATTCCAGCTAAATTAGCGCAAATTGAAGGATTAACTGGTATTCTCCTCAACAGCCTCTCTTCCATTGGTTTGTCACCCTTCGTCGTCGTCGTCTTCCTCCTCTCTCTCTCTCTCTCTCCCTTGCCGGGATTCTACTTCCCGGTCTCGGGAAGAGGGGGTTGATTTTGAGAAAAGGGCGCTAATAATGATGTCTGTGGTGGTTCCTAAGAAAATCACGGAGTCGGTGTTTCAGAGGGTTGCAGGGTATGGCCATGGAAGTAGTAGTCACAAGAGGTTTAGCGAGATCGAGGAATTTGAGGACGAAGATGGGACAATGGAACTCGAGCAAATCGGAGCTGAAAGGACTAAAAACGTGCTGATTTTGATGAGCGATACCGGAGGTGGGCATAGAGCCTCCGCCGAAGCAATTCGAGCCGCATTTCAGATAGAATTTGGTGACGCGTATAGGGTAATAATCAGATTTGGAATCAACCATTTGCATATCTTGATTGTTATTTGTTGTTCTTCTGCATAGCTTTTGCAAATTTGTTGGAGACATGAATTTGATTTTGATGTATGTTGTTGGAGCGACATTCTGGGGAAATATTTTCGCTAGTTGCCAAAACAAGAAAAGTGAAACAGCTGTTTCAGAGCTTTAATGGCGTTTGTAGGATCTGTAACGTCTAACTGGGTTGATATTTCAGATATTTGTGAAGGATGTTTGGAAAGAATACACAGGCTGGCCGTTGAATGACATGGAGAGATCCTACAAATTCATGGTGAAACATGTTCAGCTATGGAAGGTCGCATTTCACAGTACCTCTCCAAGATGGATACACAGTGTCTATCTTGCTGCCATTGCTGCCTACTATGCAAAGTAATGACTCATCCTTCTTCTTCCTCTTGTTCATTCTCAACTACATTCCATTTATACAAACCCTTTTTTATTGAATGTGATAAATTACTAACAATCCTGAAGTTAAAGTTGTGGGTCGTGGATGGCGAATAATTTAATCATTGAACATACCCTTCCAGTTAAAGGTCAATTTCTTTTTCATTGGTTTTTCATGGATATTTCTTTTGACTCTGTCTAACTTTGGATCTCTGAATCTGATACCATATTTCGACTTTATGGTTGTCTTGTTTATGTCCATCAAGTATTATATGTCTGAGTCTTTCGTAAGTGGATTATAATTTTCAATTAACTTATGGATGCAGAGAGGTAGAGGCAGGTTTAATGGAGTACAAACCGGACATTATCATCAGTGTTCATCCATTAATGCAGCATATTCCTCTATGGGTTCTCAAATGGCAAGGCCTTCAAAAGAAAGTGATCTTTGTCACCATTATCACAGACCTTAATACTTGCCACCCAACATGGTTAGCAAATTCTAAGCATAATTTTTCTCCATTTTCATTTGGAGTTTTGCTAATTAAGTGTCTTCAAATTCTAATGTAATCAAGGTTTCATCCTGGGGTGAATCGGTGCTACTGTCCTTCAGAAGAAGTCGCCAAGCGGGCTCTTGTTGATGGTCTTGTTGATTCCCAAGTTCGAGTTTATGGCTTACCAATCCGACCTTCTTTTGCAAGAGCTGTTCTTTCTAAGGTAAAACTTATGGGTATATTTAGGTTTAAATCAATGTTTTTCCCAGTTTTAGCGATACGTTTTGTGCCAATGTTGCAAGAGCCTAATGTTTGGGGTCATATACCAGTAACATTTTCCTTATTTTTTACCAAATAATACCTCTGACTTTTGGTTCAATTTAGACATTTATGTTAACATATCAGGTAAACAAAATATTTTTCGAGGTGTTTTGACCCAATTTATAACTCCTCCATATATTTGTAACCTGATGCGAACTCTATTGATCTCATAGTTGACAATCTCAAAAGCTTGTTGTTGGTTAGGAATCGATATAGTTCAAATCGGGTAAAAAATTGTCAGACAGGTTGGAAATTAACTTCAAACATCTGATTAAATCAAAACATTATATCCATGTGGCTGAAATAACAGATAAGACAATTATCAAATTGTTAACAACTAAAATATACAGATTCTTATGTCAAATAATTAGTTTGGACTGTGATTTGTATGTGATCTTAAACATTAGTTGCTCTTTTTCCCATCATACAATTATCAATGATCATTAGTTAAACCTCACTTTAGAAAATGCGCTTGGTTACCTACTTTGAGATGAAGATGATCATTAGTGGTGTAATTAAATGAAAATTTCGCTCTTCATTTATGGGTTTTGCAGGATGAACTAAGGGAAGAACTAAAGATGGATCCTGACTTGCCAGCAGTGTTGCTCATGGGCGGGGGAGAAGGAATGGGTCCGGTTAAGAAAACTGCAAAGGCGCTCGGAGATGCACTGTTTGATAAAGAAAACGACAAGCCAATTGGCCAACTTATTATTATATGCGGTCGAAATCTAACCCTCGCATCAACACTCGAAACCGAGCAGTGGAAAATTCCAGTCAAGGTGAAAATCTTTACTTAATATTTCAAAAATGAAAAGATTCAATCCCTTCATAAAGAATGCATTTTTAAGAGAAGTCCATTTTATTTGTGCAGGTAAGAGGGTTTGAAAAACAAATGGAGAAATGGATGGGAGCTTGCGACTGCATTATAACAAAAGTATGTTAAATTCTTTCTTTTTTTTCTTGTTCAAATACCATAATAAATTAACTATTCAAAAAACTTGAATTTTTGTGTAAAGAATTATTTAATCATTTATATAATGATCTTAATATTTTAGTCTGATCGATGCAAGTTTGTAATCATTGTTCTCAGGCCGGACCCGGCACGATTGCAGAGGCGTTGATTCGAGGCCTTCCTATTATCCTCAACGACTACATACCTGGACAAGTACGAGTCTTTCCATTCAATCAACATTCCATATTCCAAACTATCGAAGAAAATCTAAGCTATTTTTATTCCATTTCAAACCCATTAGGAAAAGGGTAATGTACCATACGTGGTCGACAATGGAGCCGGAGTTTTCACTCGGAGCCCGAAAGAAACGGCGAGAATCGTGGCCGAATGGTTCAGTACGAAGACCGATGACCGTCAAAAGATGTCAGAAAACGCGCTGAAACTAGCACAACCTGAGGCAGTTTTCGACATAGTCAAGGACATTCACGAGCTCGCGTGTCAACGGGGACCGTTGGCCAACATACCCTACATGTTGACTTCTTCCTTCACTGCACTCATTTGACTTGCCATTCCATGATCAAATTGCCTTGTACAGCTCCAGGTAGCTCTCCATATTTTTTTCTGTAATTTATTTCCAGTAAAGCTAGCCGAACCCTAGCTAATCGAGGCTCACGAAAATGCAATACGGTTTGGTGTAATCCAAGCTCGATTAGGTTTCGGTCTAGTTTTGCTCCATATTTTGACGTTTTTAAGGTATTCATTTGTGGTGGTGGTTCGATTGTTTGCTCATTCATGTCCCTTAACCAGATCGGGGAAATTAATATTTCTTAAGTCTGCCATATAAGTTTTGATCTATTTTAGTAATTAGGATTATTTCTCATTTACGTAATTAATATTATATTTTCCAGTTATTTATTTAATTTAGCAAAGAAAATAAATACGTACCATGTTAAAACGGCATGAAATTTTTACGCCTCTAACAAGACCTCCTTCAATAAAAACTCAACTCGAAAAACAAAAAATAATAATTTTATGTCTATTTTCTTATTTTATTTTTTAAAATTTATGATGATGCGTCGAACAATAATTAGAATTATAAATTATTATCATATTTTAATTTAATTAAATATTTTTAATACATCAATGTGTATTTTAAAAATATGAAACATGTCTCTTTGATCTCATATTTATTTGAAATATTTATGGTACAAACAATTTGAGTATTAAATAATTATTATATATTTAATGAATTTGTAACGTATATAATATTTTAATAATTTTACTAAAGAGTTTCGATGATATTAATAAATAGTATTACTAAAAAATTATATATATCAAATTCATCGCTATTGAAACTACCAACCAGTCTTCTTTCGCCACGTAATCCTTCCGTGACCCGTATCCATCTCGTGGCTCGGAGTCTTTATGTCTTGCTCGATTCTCCGCCTGTGCTTCTGTACACCATCGTCGTCTAATCTTCCCTGTCTTCCAGACTTCACAATTTTTTCTGCTACGCTCCTGATCCGACAAGCACCTTTGTCTCAATCTTCGTTTTGAGTAACATTCATCTGGATATCTTATGGTCCCGCTTTCCGTCTTCTCTCTAGGTTTTCAAAGCGCGCCAATTCTCCTCGGGTAGTGGATAATGTTTAATGCGTCAATTTTGACATCCAGAAAGCTCTTAACGTGGATTAAGTTTGTTCAGATTGATAATAGTCCATCCCTTTCAGCTCCTGCTAATTTCTTTGCGTTTTCCTTTTCTGTTTCTCTCAAATTGAGCTTAAATTAATGTCGGTGAGTTATTTCAGCTTAAATTTATGGGATATTTTGTTCTTTTGTTTTTGTTTCCTTTCTAGTTAAATCGACTTGGATGAATTAGGCGGAGCAATCTTTGAGTTTGTGTATTGCTGACTTTTACGTACTTTTTGATTGGATGAATGGTCTGCTTTGTTAGTGTACATATTGTTTGGTATTTTTAATTTTTATAAGAGATGAAATCAATGGAGGATTTGATTCTTACAAGTCAATCGGATCCTGGGATAGTTTTTTTGGATGGCCTGTTTCTGAGTTTTTATTCGCTAAGATAATGTAGAGATTTCGGATGTAGCTTTAAGTCAACATTACAGATGTAGTTTAGTTTTAATCTACGAGTATAATAATAGTGATGGGAGAAGGAATTTTATGTTGACGTTTGACATTTGTCTCTATTTTTCAGAATGTTTATTGGTTCCTGAAAATTGCACCAGTTATTCTCTAAGGTGTAATACTGGATGGTGGATTTAAAAGTAAGAAAGTCATTCTTACATTGTCATAGTTTTTGCTGCCACAACTTTTGAGACATATTCCATTATGGTCTTAGTTAAGCTTCAGAATGTTTTACCAAAACTAACATTGAGAAACTTGAGCAAGTTATGTGTCAAGAAAATTCCGATAGATTTTGTATGGGTTGAAGTTCATTTCTCGTGTCATTTATCTTAAAATGGGTCTATCAAGTTATCCTTGTGAGAATGCGTCTTCCTAGTTTTGATGAATGAATTTCTTGTTGGGTTTTTTCTTTGGTTTGTGTTTTGTAGGATATGAAGAGCATACGAGATTGGATGTTTTCCCAGTTGGTATCTAAGTCAGTGGTGTCAACTAGAGCAATGTCTGGAAGTGAGAGATATTTGAATGATGAAAATGAGGCTTTGTCTGACACAAATTTGGAGGATCTAGGTATTTGATCGCTTAAGAATTAATTTCTGCTTCTACTTTATGGCCATTTGTGCCTGCATATACATATTCAGTGGATGTACAGATTGCTCTATTAGGTTGGTGAGAGGATTTAGTGTTTATCATACTCATACAGAGAGAAAAAAATATGCTTTTGTAGAAGATTATAAATGAAAATGTAATGAGTTTAGCCTCAATAAACATTGTAATTCTGAGCAAGTCATATGCTCTAAAAGAACGATGTTCAGGAAGCATTCATACTAGTTCTTGAGCTGCATTAGCTTACATTAATTACTGTTTGATGTCAATGAAACTTATCCTGCTAAGCGACATATTCTGAAAAAATGATGCTCAAATGTTCATTTCATTCTAGATCTTGAAAGAGCCTTTTTCATCACTTTACTTGGTGATGACACATGCCTTTTTAATTGATGACCATCTAATTTGAGGTTGATTTAATTTAACTGGGAACATGGTTTCTTGGCTTTTAGCAACTTTATTTTATAAGAAGTGTTTGTATTTTGTTTCAATCTGAAAACTTTAGCGTGATATAATTGAAGAAAATACTAATAAATTGTTTCAGGAATCAACTAACAGAGTTATGTAATTCAGGCGATATGATTCTTATTTGGTTTCTATTTTTGTCTAGGGTTTCGCTAATTTACCTGTGATCTTTTCATCCAAGGCTTTTTATCTGAATCTCGGTGTTATTTCTTCTTACATCCCTTATTTTATCGTCAGGCATCACAATTATGCTGACAAAATTATGGTCATTTCTTTATATAAACTTTGATCAAATGTAATATTTCTTGGAGAATTTTGTGGAAAAGGATTAAACTTTCCTAAAACGATGAAACTTTAATTGAAAAAGGTGCCAATCTTATTTACTTTTTCTTTGTTTTCAATGGGCTATACTGTTAGCTTAGATTTTCACCTCATATTTTCTGATACTTTTTTGTGAGGAATCCCAAGAAATTCTTAGACTTCATTGTTACCTCTTTGTCGTTAATTAGTATGATTAGGTGTAGATTCGAAATTCACAACTAGTACTGTATGGTATGACTTTTATTCAGCTGTTGAATAATGACGATAGAATATGAATAATTTAACTAATAGATTATTTGCACCGTTGGACGAGCAAAACAATGGTGCGACAACAGCATGTAAAAGTAGTTTGTTAAATTTTTATAAATGCTTTTGGATTGGGTTTTCAATCAATTTGTTGCAATTTAAGTTTCACTTTATATCTATTGCTCAGGACATGAAACATTATTTTACACAATATTTCACTGACAGTTGAGATTTAACACTTTTTTTGTGTTCATTATATTTCAATTAGCTACTCTTTAAGGAAGTCTCTTCTTCTTTGGTTTTGACATGACAGTTTCCTTGCAGCCCCTTCACAGCATCCAAGTCTCTCAAATGAAAATCAGGAAAACCTACCCAACACGTCATTGCAACTATCGTCAGGGGAAGATTCATTGCAATCTCATCGTCCTTTCAACAGGAAAAGATTGGATCCAGTAGAAAAAGTTAAGGATCTCCGAATGAAGTTCTTGCGACTTCTCAAGAACCTGGGGCATTCACAGGAGAATCTTTTGGTATCAAAGGTTTTATATCGAATTCACCTTGCAACTTTGATTAAAACAGAGGATTCAGACCTCCAAAGACTAAATCACTCAAGTGACAAAGCCAGTACTACAATGATGGATAAAAAGGAACATGGCCAGCCAGATTCATCCTTTTCATTTCGGATACTTGTCTTGGGCAAAACAGGGGTTGGAAAAAGTGCCACTATAAATTCATTATTTAACCAAACAAGAACTGTTACTGACCCGTTTCAACCAGCTACAAAGTGCATTCAGGAAGTTGCAGAAACAGTTAATGGTATTAAAATTTCAATTATTGATACCCCTGGCTTTTTACCATCTACGCCTGTCAATCTGAGGAGAAATAAGAAGATTATGTTCTCTGTGAAGAGATACATTAGAAAACATCCACCAGATATGGTTTTGTATTTTGATCGCCTTGACCTTGTTAGTACTTACGATAGTGAATTTGACCTTCTTAAGCTGATAACTGAAGTTTTTGGTCCTACAGTATGGTTTAGTACCATCCTTGTCATGACTCATTCTTCCTCAGCTCTTCCAGAAGGACCTGGTGGATATCCAATCTCATATGACTCATTTGTTGCTCAGCGAACTGATTTGATACAACAACACATACATCAGGCAGTGTCTGACTCAAGACTTGAAAATCCTGTACTTATGGTTGAGAATCACTCTCAATGTAAGGAAAATGTCTTTGGGGAGAAAGTTCTTCCTAATGGACAGGTTTGGAAATCACAATTTTTATTATTGTGCATTTGTACTAAAATTTTAGCCGATGTCAATACCTTGTTGAGATTTCAAAACAGTCTTGAGCTGGGGCCATTAACTGCTACTAGACTGCCATCATTGCCCCACTTACTCTCCTCTCTTCTGCGGCATCGTGCTGTACCAAATCCAAATGGGGTTGATTATGGCCTGGAAGAAATGCTTTCTGACATGAACGAAGAAGAGTACGATGATTTGCCATCAATACGTATTCTAACAAAATCTCAGTTTAAAAAACTGACAAGTTCACAAAAGAAAGAATACCTGGACGAACTGGATTATCGGGAAACCCTTTTCTTAAAGAAACAACTGAAAGAACAGTACGAGGCACGAAAAAACAAGCTCTCAAAAGATGGAAGCTTGGGAGGAGAAAACACAGACGATTTTAATGATCAACAGACATCACCAGAGGCTGTTTTATTACCAGATATGGCGATTCCTCCCAGTTTCGACTCTGACTGTTCGGTTCATAGATACCGATGCCTTTCATCAGGTGAGGAATGGCTTGTCAGACCTGTTTTGGATCCACAAGGATGGGATCATGATGTGAGCTTTGATGGAATAAGCCTAGAAACACAAACAGGATTAAGTAGGAATGCTTACGCCTCTTTCTCAGGACAGGCCAGCAAAGACAAGCACAGCTGTACCTTCCAATCTGAGTGTGTAGCATCCTACTTGGATTCTCGGGGGATGGATCATAGTGTAGCTCTAGATGTACAATCGTCTGGTAAAGATCTGATCTATTCCCTTTATGGCCATTCAGTGCTGAGGATCCTTAGACACAATGTCACTGATTGTGGAGTTTCTTTGACATCTTTTGGAAACAAGTATTACATCGGTGCAAAGCTTGAAGACACCATTTTAATAGGGAAGAGACTGAAATTAATAGTTAACGCTGGCCGTTTGGGAGGCCAAGGACAGGTGGCATACGGTGGAAGCATCGAAGCAAATTTGACAGGCAGAGATTATCCCGTGCGAAATGATAACATCAATTTGACAATGACAATCCTTTCTTTTGAGAAAGACATGGTAGTGAGTGGAAATCTACAATCGGAGTTTCGAGTCAGTCGAACAGCTAGAATGTCTGTTAATGCCAATGTAAATAGCCGAAAGATGGGAAAATTTAGTGTAAGAGTAGTAAGCTCAGAACATTTGCAAGTTGCTCTGATTGCTGCTTTTACAATGTTTAAAGCACTGCTACGTGGCAAAGACACTGGGAATAATTCTCAGGAACAATTATAGGCGAGCTCTTTTTTATTTTTGTGGAAATTTGCATGATGAAGAACGATCCTCAGTTCTAATTTCATGGAGGCAAAATTACAGGTCCTTTTGCTTTACCCTCGCTCTGAAGATATGCGATTTTGCAGATAGAATTGGCAACTACGTACGAAAGCAATGAACGACAGGTGCGTCAACATAGAATTTGGTTAAAAAGTTTGTAATAGCATGAAAAACCTTTTGTGGCGAATAGAATTGTAACCGATGTTTATTAAATTTTGCTGGTAAATGTGACTCGTGTTCGCTGCAAATAGGCGCACAATTGAACCCTAATCAAGAATTTTAAATTTGCTGTACCATCTTCCTAAATTATGAAATGCTTAAATGATTCTTCTATAAGCTATCTTTTTTTCTTTATTACTGTGATAACTGTGGAGGACACAGGGGGCTACGCATATGGAACTTCGTTGAGATGTGCTGCAATCTTCTTCAAACTTGGTGAGTTTTTTTTTTTGTCTTTGCTGTTTTGATTCATGGATCTACCAATTTAATTCAGACTACTTCTGCTCCATAGTTTGGACCCTACGATCCTTGGGAGACCACTGCTCGGGATCGGCTAGGCCACCGGTTGGATTTTGGTCCGCCGATGCCTTGGCTCGAGTATCGGATTTGAATGAATAAAAAAAGTAATCCAGCCTGGTTAGGTGTAGTTTAGAAGATAGCTTCAGAAACTAGGAAAGGATCTGGCCATTCATGCTTTAGCTTTCTCTATTTGTCTGCATTGAATAATAATTTGGCACTTCTTGATGCTTCTGGATTCTGGACTGCGCTGTATAATTGGAATTATGTTAAAGTGAGGGTTTTTATAACTTCTATCTTATTTTATTTTATTTAATGACGTATTTTCCTGTTTATTTTCTCTTAAATTCAATAAATCATTAATAAAAAAAATACTTCCAGAAATGAAAGAGGAGAAAAATCGAGAGAGGTCAAGGAGTAGCGCCCCACAAGACCTCTGCAACAATGGTGGCGGTTTTTCCATCACACACAGATGCTTCTCCAACCCTCCTCAGGATCTCCTTCTTCATCTCCCTTTTCTCCCTCTCTCTCAGCCCTTCTCCTACCTCCACCTGCACCGCCATTTTCGCTACGCACCCTGCAAATGGATGTTTCTGCTTCGTTTCTTCTTCCTTCTCGTCTCCCGCCTCCGATCTCTCCAGTTCCACTAGCTTCTCTACCAGATCCTCGCCGAACATGGCGTCGATGGCTTCTTTCCTTCCGAAGTATGCGATTTCGAGAATGCAGTTGAACGCCACGATCTTCATTTCTTGGTCTTCTGAGCTCAATAACTGAATGATCGATGGAATTTCTCCCATCGATTCGATTTCGTCGACTAATGGAGATTTAATCAATCTGATCAATGTGCATAGGACTCTGATCGAATGTGACGACGCCATTGTTATCAGAGCCCTAGCTGTCGGTCCCATTTGTACTTGGCCGACGAATACGTTTTTATTGAACTTGATTAGGGCTCCAATGGCTGTCGCACAATGTTCCCGAATTCGATTCGGGGCGTTGGGATCGCAGAGAACCGAATTGAGCAGGGGAAACACCTTCGATTTGAGCACGATAGCTTGAAGCTGGTGATTGAACCCTTTGGAAAGTCTGTTTTCGAGCTGAATTAGGAGCTCAATCAACTCCTTCTCGTTGAGGACTTGTTCTCTCAGCATTCCGTCCATCTTCTCCAAATTTCTCCGGTCAATCCAAGCTTCGATCTCCTCTTCAATGGAACTCGCGACTCGGGAGAGGGAAATCGCCATGACTCGACGAGTCAAGAAAGAAGTGAGGAAGTGATCCGACGTCTTCTGAAACGTCTCCACTATTTTCTTAAGCTTGGCGAGGTGTTTGAAAAGAGCAGAGAGGGTTCGGTCTTTGGATAGGATTGTTTCCGACTCTGTTTCGAGCTGGAGCAGAGCTTTAATGGCGGCAGAGCTCATCCCATTCGAATCAGGATAAGGGTTAGTTTGCAAGATCTGCGAAGCTCGTTTCAGAGCTTCCAAAATTTTGAGAACTCGTGAGCCATTATCCTCCTCCTTTCTGAATGATGGGTCTTCCTCCCTGGCCATGGCCATTCTAGAAAGAGAAAGCTGCGGAGAGAGAAAGTGATTGCTTGATTCCTACAGAGTTCCATTTGTTGCTCGGGAAGACGAAGGCATCTGAACGACCAGTCTCCTTGAGTTGAATATCACAACTCTTGGTTTCATCGTTTACCTCTCACCGGTAATACCGGTTCTCTGTTTTATATTATATTTTTATTATAATTTTTTTTTATTTTCCAAGTTAAATTACAATTAATAATTAAGAAGTCTAAAAATACGATGTTATGAGCATCAGAGGTGAGCCGGTTGATAACCGTAAATCAAATCAAATCGGTCAATTTTAATTTAATCTTGATCTAATTTTTAAAAAATTATGATTTAATTAAAATTAAACTTAAATATAATAATAAAAATATATTAATTTTATTTTTAAAATTTTTTAAAATATAAAATAAAATAAAATTAAAATAATAAAAATAGTGAATTTTAATATTATTTCAGAATCAAATAACACATAAGTACGTGGCCACCCTTGCTAAGCATGATGTTAAAAATATGGAAGGACACGTGTCGTGTTATTGTTGGTCATGGTCCTAAAGCGCTGAATCAACAGGTTCTCAAGCGTTCTAANTTCTAATAATTCAACGTGTCAGTTGAAGGGTACACCTATTTTACCATTTTCGTCTTTGTTACTATAATTAAATTTTAATAAAAACCAACTCTAAACCTTGGAATTAGATTGTAATTAAATATGCATTTGTCAGAATAATATAAATAAAAATATTTAAAATGCAAATTAATTTGAACAAAGAATTCATAAATAATCAATCAAAGAATAACCTAGCACTACCCGATAATCTATCTCGATAACTCGGAAAGCTGGATCGATTAACACTTATACATACGAGATTGTCCGTGTGTGTCATAGAACCTCAAAAAATCACAGCAAGATCTACACTCTATGCCAGACGATTTACTATAATACCTTCTTCCTTGTTTCAAATTTAGACGAAAAATTCGAGATTCTTCAAGTCCAGGCTTCATGAAATGGAAAAAGGAAAAAAACCAGATTTATACGGGCAGGTTCACCTGCGATTCGGAGAAAAGCGATCAAGAATCGCGGCAGACCGGCTGTGGGATCCACTTCAAATCCAAGTTGATTTTTCCAGATTTAGCTTCATCAAGCTGGAAAGAGTCTCTGTATTCGCCTTCTAATATCACTCTTGTTAGAGTTATGATGCATCTCCCCATGTAGTCCTGCTTACTTTCATTAATCAATTTTTAGCAGACAGGAGAGGAAGACTAATGGATCTTCTAGAAGATTCTTTACCTTTCCAAACGTGTCGTGGTCCCACACTTCGACTACGAGCATATCGTGCAATCCGTCCTCCACCACAAAATCAAAAGTTTGATTCCAAACTGGATTCAAGCTGTCATTCACCACCTGAAATTGGTGTATAACGATTTACTTCCCAAACTATAAAAATCCATGTAAGCATCACGACAGAACGAGAAATTAAAACATTAATTTTACATCAACTTGTACAAGTTTAATGTACCTTCATGAACAAGACACTGTTAAGTTTACTTTCTTATCATATCATCTTAGCATATTTTCTTAGAATATCATCTTAACATACCTTCTGATGTATGTGATCAGTAATATTATAAATAATTATTTTAATTATAATACATTAAATGTATTTTAACTTGATCAATCACAGCTCAACATGTCAAAAAGTATGTTATGAGAATATGATAAGAAGATAATTCTAACATTACTCTAGCGAACATCTTGACATAATTATTTCCTATCGTGACCGCATTCAACAATTCAGTGCTAAAAAGAATGGAGGATCTTTTTGGTGTGGAATGAAAATTTTATACTATAGGAATTATTCAAGGTGAGAGTGACATAAGGGTCGGCCTTACCAATTACATCTGTTGGTGACAAATCTTCTGCCGATATGACAGTGATTGAAAGAACTCCTCGAATTATAACTTCCCTTCTCTTTTGTACTGCTGCTTTGTCTTTTTCAGATGCTTCAACCCCGTTGGCTATATTTTTAAGAACATTTTCTAATGAGGTCATTGAAAATCTGGGAGAAAATGGATTGGTGAAGCCATTCTCCATTCCAAATGGGCAGTACAAAAGCTCCAAATGTACCTAAAACACAAATAAATAAGGAAATTCTATAAAAGAACAAAAAATTCAAGTCTTAGAGAGTATTTAATCTTCTTAGCTTTAATCTAATGACAATTTTCATATGATTAGAATCAGTGGCTGATATAGATCATAACACAGTCGCTAACTTTTTAGGATCTAATCTATGAAATATCCTAAATTTTAGAATCTAAGATTCATTTTGAACTTTATAAATTATTCAAGTAAACCAAAATAGTTGTCATTTTTTTATTCTGAACTTGTTCTGTCATTATGTACACACATAATTACATTTCCAGTAAAATAAAGTTTTGTACATGAAAAACAGAAAAGGGAAGTAAAAGTCCATCAAGAATCAAAGCAATATCATCAAAAATTATATAATGAAAGGGAGTGTAATGTGTTTACTTTGCCCCTGTTTTTAGTATCTCTTTGAAGCTCCAAATCTTTGACCAAATTCAACCAAACATCCTTCACTTTGCCGGGTTGAAGTTCACTTAACTGGACTTGAGAACAACCCAGAAACTCAGACGCTTGGAGTCCCTCTCATCATAAATTTTCACAGTCAAGTGTTGAGTCGACGAGTCTTCAACGACAAATTTGAAGTGTTCGTTCCAAATTGGATTCAAATCATTGCTCTGAAAAAAAAAATAAAAGATGTAACCCGAGAAGGATGAGGAGAAAAAAAATGAAGCATTGAAATTACATACAATCACTCTGCTGGTTTTTGTTCTGTCTCGTAAAGGCCGTATATATAATACGGCATAAGGATCTGATTTCCCTATTATATCTTTATTTGTTAACTCCTTTGCTTGTACAAGCTTCACTTCTAACATTCCAACAGGCTTCATTTCAAGGTTGCTGCACGAAAAAACACAAAATTGAACTCGAACAAAATCAGATCTCTCTTTGTCTCTCTCTCCTCATTCATCCAATCTCTTTCTATCCAAACCATATGTAAAAACTCCATATTATATGAAGGTTATATATCTTAACTAGCTGGCTCATTTTCTAAGGAAAACGATACCTATAGTCCCCTGGCAATATAGGAATAACTTTCCGCACGGGCCACGTAATAGAATCTTCGATAGCATCCCGAATCGCCCCCTGCATAAGACGAGCTAATTAGAACTTAGCAGACTAAACGAAAGCATAAACTATACATATATTGGTTAAATATAAATCGTTAGTATTAATCTACCACATTATCGTACAAAAATAATAATTGTTAATAAAGGATTGAACCTCAATTGCATCATAAATTCCGGGAATTGCTGTTATATCACCACCGACTACTTTGAGAGTAAAATCCAACTTTTTCTGCATTGCAGAAAAAAACAAATCAATCATTTTTTTCTGTCGATGAGTTCTAGGAAATCAGAATTATTGAAAATAAATAATATTTAAGTTGATGGGCCGAAATACTGAACCTTTTGTCGTAGAGAATAGCAAACAGCGCCAAAGCATGGTAGCTCTTCCACAAGAGGCTTAAACATCAACC
>QAOC01006664.1:0-31893 GCA_003255005.1 Begonia fuchsioides
AGGCAGAAAGCGGCGGCACGGGAATCGGGTCGTTACAATATCAAAGTTAAATGCATGACATGCATTCAAGTGCACATGGGACAAGATGACATTATTATAGATTAGCTATTATCTACTTATCATCTATGTTGCATGTCATATAAAAAGTAGGTGAAAAGTAGGTAGAAAAGTTGGTAAGAAAGTGGGTGAGAAAGTGGTTGATGTTGGAAGAAGAGAAATTAGGTGAGAAATGAGTCCTATAAATATGTACTAGATTTATCATTTGAGAGAAAATTGAGTTTTGTGAATCATATTGTGATTGACTTCTCCTTTTCAACTTGTTGTTCGGTCTTTCATTGCAAGTCCAGCAACGTCGTTTCTGACTTATCAAACGGAATCCCTTCGTTTGTGGCGTCTTTCCTATCCAAGGTTCCTAGTCGCATTATTGTTTCGGGTCTTAAGCTCTTTCTAAGCTAAGGTTCAAACGTCCGTCGACTTCGGGTCAAGGTTCCATTTCTATCTTTATTTTCTTTTATATTCCGCATTCGATCACTGATCAATCTATATCAGTTAAGATCATATCACCTCGGGTTTACCGAGCGCCGGACAACTTGGGATTGGCGCCAGCCAATTTGAAAAGGAAGATCCTTAACGCTCCTGCGTTGACCGAGTGAGGATCGCGCTTGGTCAATTTGAACGTAGATCTGTTGTGGCTATTGGGCGCGCGCGGGCTCGTTTAAACGGCGACCTCAGGTTGACTCCTCTCAAGACACCGGGGGATGGGCTCGGGCCAATTTAAACCTTGACCTTCCCTTGACCAAATAATCTGATTACTCAGATAATTAAGTCAAGGAGTCGATAAAATCCGGCCTAAGACCTTGAGTTGACCAAAGTTTCCTCTTTGTTGACCGAGGCCTTCAATAGTGCTCCTTCGACACTTAGCCGTATTTTGCACTCTTCCTCTTTGGGCCTACTTTTCTTCCTTCTCAAAAACAATTATTTGCTTGATAAAATAAATAAAATAAAATGTGACCGAAAGTTGTCTTCATGGGTGAGCACTCGATCAGTGAGAATTGGATCGAGCGTTCTACCATGTTGGTCACGTATTTCATTGGGCCAAAATCCTAGAAGATTTCGGCAAGGCCGATGACTGATTCTTCGCTGGTCATTGGGTCATGGTCTTGGGCGTGGGCACCGGGCATGTCGTGGCCGAGAGCGCCGGGCATGTCTCGGCTGGGCGCGCCGGGTGTGTCGTGATCGGGAGTGCTCAGACACCAATCGTGTACAACCTTTGGCCGCTTCCGATCAGCCTCGGAAGGTGTTCGTCCTGCAGAATGAGCAACTAAATTAGTGAAATCACGTGCGCTCATGGGGGCTAGATCGGTGATGCACGCCAGTTATACATCAGGCACCCAATGTCACGGTGAAAATAGGTCAGCCTACGAGTGTGCAAACGACACCGAGTGTCCACGTTGTTGGAGCGGGCTTTTTGTCTAACGAGCGAATGAGCATACAAGTTTATCCGGCACGAGCATCATAAGTATAGTGAAAATAAAGAGAGTGTGTTGCAAAGAGCTTGTTCATTGATTAGTAGCAAAATTACAACGTTTTGTAGAGGGGTCTTTGTGCAATCATGCCTCTCCCCCTAAAGTGCATTATGTGCCATATTAGTTATAACAACAATAAACGTTCTATGTGGCCGAGGAGTCCTTTTTTACAAAAACATGAAAAATAAACAAGTAAACAGGAAATGAAACTAAAGGTATGGACGGCCATGGGCAATAGGCCTTGGACAAGTCCCGACCTTGACACTATACCTTGACAGCGAGCATGCTAAGGTGCGGTCGTGGCATGTAGTATGCACACTGAGGTATAGTTGGCACGTAGCTTGTGCGTTGAGGTGTGGTCATGGCACGTAGCATGCGCGCTGAGTTGCGGCCATGGCACGACGCTTGAGGGATGAGGTGCGGCCATAGCACGTCTCATGCTGTTGAGGTGCAATCATGTCAAGGTGCCATGCGCTGAGGTTCAGCTATGGCAGGGTGCGAGCGCGCTGAGGTTTGGCCATGGCATGGCGCACACGTGGTGAGGTGCGGCCATGGCCTAGTTGCTCGTGTTATGATGCAGTCATGGCTCGAGCATGGGTGCGCGCTAAGTTGTGGCCATGGCACGCTGCTAGCATGTGCAATGCGCGCTATGATGCAACCATGGCACAACACCCCATGCACAATTAGAGGCTTATAAATGAACCAAAATGCAATGTAACCAAGCCATTTAATGGCAAACAATATCAGAATGAGTTGATATTTTTTCACATGTGCCCAGTGATAGATGAGATTGTTCCTTAGAGTTTTGTGAAGTTTTCTAATTTCTATGATAATGGGAAAATGAAGGTATTTTAGCAACTAAGTTATGATAATGAAGGTATTTAGCAATTAAAAGAAAAAATAATGGTAAAATAGTTAAACTAAATGGATAAATTTGGCAAAAGAGAATTTTTACCTCATGAAGAATCTAGAAATACTAAAGAATGGCTGACAGTCAGCCATTTTGTGCTCAAGAGAGAGAGTGGGTGAAAGAAAAGTAAACTTAACAGAAAAGGGTTTTAGAGAGAAAAAGTGGAGATTTAGGTGGAAAGAATTAAAATTCGCTTCCAATCTTCTGATGTTATTCGTCTCATTAAGAGGAATTTATTGAGCTTGGAATCAAGATGTATGACCTTATATCACTGGGTTTATATTAATTATGGTTATGCACATGATTAGATTAGGGATAAATGAGAATTATGAAATTATCAATGGTTTTGTAAGTTAGCTGTGAGTGGTGCACGACAATTAGAAGTTTAACTCCATGTTCTATTTATTGGTTAACTAATCATGTTGGAATACCATGTATATGTCTATGAGTGAAAGAAATTTGGAATTTGTAGAGAGTGTGCATATTTCATCTAAGTTGCCAAAAAATTATCAATTTTGTGCAATTTCAGATTTAGTGACTGAAACAAATGCTAGACTAATCAAATGCCTTAGAACTTTTAGCACGTTAAATTAGACACCTTGAGTGACATATGAGCTTTAGGATCAGTGTTTCATGATGTACAAAACATGGCATTGATTCCAAAAAATCTAAATGATCTTAGGTGATTGAGCTTAAAGTGATTCGCAATTGTACCTACTACTAGAAATACTTGCAAATAATAAACAATGTAAGTAGTATTATGTGTGTTTTGCCCTTAATTGGGTCTACATCATAAAACAATATGAATTTGTTTTATGTGTTATTTTTTATGCTTTGTATGGATCGATGAAATGCACATATAAAATGATGAGAAAAACATGATTCAGTTTATGATATGATGAATTGTTGTTTTAGTGTTATGAACGTTATTTAACTACTTGATACATTCATACCAAGCATGTTCATGAGCATCTCATGCATCATGTTTTCTAGAATGTTGCGAGCTATTTACATGCATGAGATTTCATATGAAACATAATTTTAAAATGGTTTTTTTGGGTTGTGCTAAGATAAGCAACGAAAGAGAAAGATAAAATAAAGCGAGAGAAAGTTATGTAAATCTCATTGAGAAGGGGTTTGAGTTGGCTGTCCTTCTAGGTGGACTTACATTTATGGTCTCTCAACCCTTGGAATCGAGCTGGCTGTGCCCTTAGGTTGACTCAAATTTGTGGTCTCTCATTACTTGTCAAGAAGCCCCAATGATAAAGAAGTATAGAAATTAAAAGAAAGAAAGATCCAGAATAAAAAGAAAAGAAAATTTCTACTTATGCATATCATGTACGCGTTCGTTCATGCATATCTTATATTACTTGTTGAGCTTTATGCTCATGGATGAGTTCTTGATGTAGATGAGGAAGACGTGCAATGAGAGGTGTACGAGATGAATTGCCTTGAACATGGGGGTGATTGTTGCTGTTTGAGTAGATTTTGGCCTGTGGCTAAGAATTTTGAAGAAATTTAAATAATGGTTAGGAAAAGAAGTTTTCAACTTTGTATATATAACTTGTAAGTAGTTTAAGGGACCTAACATGTTGTAAATATGTTTTAAGTGAATTACGTTTTCATGTCCACCTCAAAATTTTTTTATGAGAAAGTGTTTTACCCTGGAAGTTAAAAAAAAGGAAAGAAAATATTTCGAGATTAGTGGAGAACGTTACAAACTTATGGTACCAGAGCCCAAGTCAAAATTGCTCTTGTAGATAGCTTCACAGGAAAATTACCATCATGAATGTGCTCCAACATTAGTAAGTTTTCCTATGAAAGTTGAATAAGTATTTTCTTATTTATTATTGCTTGATGTAAGATAAGTACAAAATGATAAGAGGAAATAATGCAAGAGGTGGGCCGTTGATCGGCTATCAGAAATAGTTGATCACCAATTCCAACAATTGGAAAGATTAATGGCACGAGAAGAACGAGCTAGATCCCATGTTGTTGGGAAGAGATATCTTAATTGTGAAAGGTTTCAATGCATGCACCCTCCAAGTTTTGATGAGCAATCATCAGACCCAGCATATGCTTAAAAGTAGGTTCATACACTTGAAGATATGTTTGATTATGCTAAAATTGAGGATAGAGAAAAAGTTAGTTGTGCACCATATATGTTGGCAAAAGATGCACAATATTGTTGGACACCTTAAAGGAAACCAATAATGTTTGAACCATGACATAGAAGCAATTCAAAGAAGTGTTTTAGGAGAAGTATTTTAGTCATACAGTCAGGACTGAGAAATTAGTAGAGTTTGTACAACTATGCCAACCTTGAAGTGTGACTGAATATGTATGGAAGTTTGAGAACCTAGCTCGTTTTGCTAGCCATTTGGTTAGCAACAATGAGTATAAAGTGCATCAATTCACCCAAGACTTGAGAGTTGAAATTTATAGGGGCCTAAAAATTTGAGGTACATAGTAATTACTGTAGTCATTAGTGGTAACTAAAGAATTCAAAGTAAAAGAAGGTGAGGCTAAATTTCTACAGCATCGAGAAAATTTTAAAAAAATTTACATTGAAGAGCAGTCATCTTGAGTTAAAAGATAGCAAACTCAAAAGAAAGGTAAAAGAAAAAGAGAAGAATTAGAAAACCAAGGCAAATAAAAGAAAATTCAGAAGTATTCTCAACCACAACAATGTCCCAAATTAATTGTAGGATGAGGATTATTTATTTTCATCATCCGGGTGCGGAAATTCATTCTTTTCAAGCAGTTAAGTGTGCAAAGAAAATGCCGATTATATCAGCTATTAATGCTCAATAATTACTGAAAAGTGGGTGTGAAGGATTCTTGTCAAGTATTATTGATACTCAAAAACAACCAAGTATCCAAGTGAAGGAGATCCAGTAATACAACATTTTACAAAGTTTTTCAAGATGATCTTCCTAGTTTGCAGCCAGATTGAGAGATAGAATTCGTAATTGATGTATACCCTAGCAAATAATTGGTATCTAAGAAACCATATAGGACAGCCCTAGCTAATTAAAGGAGCTAAAAAGTCAATTGGAAGAATTGATAAGCAACGGGTTCATTTGGCCAAGCTTTTTACCTGGAGGAGCCCTAGTATTATTTGTAAAGAAGAAGAATGAAACAATGAGAATGTGCATCGATTACAGTTAGTTAAATAAGTTAATGGTAAAAAATAAGTACCCTTTACGACAAATAGATGATTTATTCAATCAACTCATTGGTCCACAAGTTTTCTCAAAGATTGACTAACGTTTGAGTTATTATTAGCTCAAAGTGAAGTCCAAGGATTATACAAAGACAACATTTCGTAGGAGGTATGTGCATTATGAGTTTTTGGTAATGTCTTTTCGATTGACAAATGCACCTGCAAAATTTATGGACTCAATGAACATAGTGTATTGAGAATATTTATACAGATTTGTAATCGTCTTTATTGATGATATCCTCATCTATTCTAGAAGCAAACAAGAACATGTAAAGAATTTGGAGATTTTTTTAGATAAATCAAGGTAGTACAAGTTATATGCAATATTTTCAAAATGCAAATTTTGGCTAGATCGAGTGAACTTTCTCGGCCATGTTTTCTTCGAAGATGGTATTTTCGTGGATCCATCAAAGATTCAAGCAATCAAAGGTTGGCCACAACCAAGGAATGTGAGAGATGTACGAAGTTTTCTTGGGCTTGCAAGCTATTATAAAAAGTTCATAGAAGAATTTTCAAAAATTACTATGCCTTTAATTCTGGTACGGACGGCATAGTAATTCAAGAATTCAAGAATTTTCAAAAATTCTTACAGCTAACTTTTCAAGAATTTGAGCACTTTGATTGTACCGAGTGAGGATCGCGCTCGGTCAATTTGAACGTAGATCTGTTGTGGCTATCATATTTTCAAAAATTCTGGTACAGACGGCATAGCTATTATAAAGGTAAAGGCATAGTGATTCAAGAATTTTCAAAAATTCTTGTAGTCAGTATTATAAGGTAAACTGACAACATCTCCAATATTAAACTTACAAATGGACATGGACGTTTCAGTATTTACTGTGATGCATTGAAGATAGCCCTTGAATACGTACTTATGCAAGAGGGGAAGGTGAATGCATATGCATCAAGGCAATTGAAAGAATATGAGAAAAACTATGTGACACATGAATTAGAGCTTTTGCTATCAAAATATGGAGGCACTGTCTATATCGAAAGTCATGTGAAGTATATTCTGATCATAAAAGTTTGAAGCATATTTTTACGTAGAAAGAGCTTAACGATAACAGAGCAAACGTTGTTGTCAATGCATTGATCAAAACAACAATCTTTCAGTAGCCAACATTATTGGCTTATCAGTTGCATTACAATTGGACATCTAAAGATTCGATCTAGAGCTTTGTAACTCCATGTGGTATACCGTTTCGTAAACTTTTCTTTTCATAAAAAAGATGGTAAAATTTTTGGTTAATAATCATGCATTTGAAAAACGTAGCAACAAAATACTTTGAAACACATTTATAATTTAAATCTCTTTTGGATGAATACATGATTGCATGATCGTTCTAAAATACATTAAAATAAAAATTCTCCCGTTCGTTGCTTGAACAACATCGTTCTAATAGCCACGTAGCCACAGTCATGGGAGCCCTTCCTCAACTGAATATTAGCATCACCTACACCAGAAAGTTCATCTATGAGCATAGTGCTTAGTAAGTAAAGCATGAAATGCAGTATGCAAACATATATGAATTTGTAAAATGTTTTCTTTTCGTTTTATTTTGGGTCTTTCTTTACTTTAATTTCCATGCATCCTCATCATTGAGGCTTCTTGGAAAGGAACGAGAGACCACAAACTTGAGTCCACCTAAGGGGACAACCAACTCGATTCCAAGGGTTGAGAGACCACAAACTTGAGTCCACTTAAGGGGAAAATAAACTCAAACCCCTTCCCAATGACATTTAAGTAACTTTCTCTTTCTTTCTTTTATCTTTGTCCTTTTTTGTTATTCGAGCTCAACCCGAAACAACCAATTTCATATTCTGTTTGATATGAAATCTCATGATGCATAACTTTCTTGAAAACATGATGCATGAGATGCTCGTGAACATGCATAGATGGATGTACCAAGCACATCATTATCATGTGTAACATAAACATAACATAACAATTCATCACATCATAGTAGAGATCAATTCTAATCACATTTCATAAGTTGCATTAGCTTAACTACTTCACAATTTGTAACGACATATACTTCTTCCATTTTAGCATAAAACAAATCTTTGTGATATTAACATAATTGCAAGATGTTATTTAAAAACATGAAATTCATAAATAAGTCAGACTTAACACTTCAAAACATATCTTTGAGCTAAATACCATCATTCAACATATTTTATCTATCATTAAACAATTCATGTCATGAGAAACAAGCATAACCTAACACTTTATGCTTTAGGCCCAAGGAGGCAAATCACAAACATAGCATTACTTACTTTAGGTCTTTAGCAATTAGCAAATGCATAAGCAATGCCTTTTAATCACTTCATAACCTATAAATAAAATAGCTATTAATTGTAACCCAAAATATTATTCATTGTTTTGTAGCTCAAAATATTATTAATTGAAATACTTTAAAGTGTCATAATTTATTATATACAACTCCAAATGCTTTCATTGCAGAGCTCAAATCTTACCCAAGGTGTCTTTTGTAACACGGTAAAAGGCCTTGCCCACTGGATTAGTCTAACTTAAGCTTTTTACATAAAACCCAAAACTGGACAGATATTATAGTTTTTAAACCACTTTAGTATAACATGAACAATTTGCACCAATTTATCTTGTCTTTCATATATATTCACAAATAAGCCATTATAACATCATTATATATCATTTTTACATAACCATCCACCATAACCTCCAAATTTCGTGCACTTAATATAGCTAATCATCATACCATTAATAAATTCTCTTAAACCACAATTATTCTTTGACTATCATATCCTTAATCATGATTATTGTAATCCACGCATAAAATAAAAATTACTTCATAATTCTTAACTCAATAGATTCCTCTTGATGAGATGAACACTTCTTCTCAATGACTTGGATGCCAGATCTCTCTCCTTTACCTTCAATTTTCACTTTTCCTCTTTAAAACCCTTCCTCCATTTTTTTTCTCCTTTCTCTCTTTCTCTCTCTCCAGCCACGAAAATGGCTGATCCTCAGCAATTTCTCCCCCTTTTCAGATAGATTTTAGGATGAGTTTACCTTTTAGTCCAACTTATCCTATTATGTTTACTATTTTGTCCTTCTTTATTTATTCAATTGCTAAAATACTTCAATTATCATAATTTAATCATCTATACTTTAATTAATTAATCTATATTAGTACTAAGCTAATATTTGAGATTAACTTAATTAATCATGATTAGTATACCTTAATTACCCTTTAATCACTTACAAATTATATCTTAATCATAATTAGTCACTAATCTAATTAGTGACACGTGAAAATTTCTTATTGCTTCACTACTTTAACATATAAAATAAAAATTTACATCTAAAATATTCTATAATTAAACTTTATTCAAATTATATCATTGATTAAGGAAGAAATGTAAGGTAGAGGTGACATCCTCTTAAAACATCAAGTGTAATTTCACCCACTATCAAGTTTATGCTAATTTTCTAACCCTAGCTTTTTCATCTTTTGCATTTGATTATTTATCTTAATTTAACTTAAAAGTAAGCAAATTTCTTTTTGGGTATTACAAACTTATAACGGAAGTGACCAGTAAAATGACTGCATTAACAGTTACACCTATGAAGAAAGGTGTTTGGATTATAAGTCAAAAATGGATCTTTTGAAATTCGTTGCTCAGCAGATGATATTTTAAAATTCAAAAACTTATGATATGTGCCACAAGATTCTGATTTATGAAGAAAGGTGTTATCTGAAGCATTCAGCTGCATCCTAGAAATACGAAAATGTATCAAGAATTGAAGTTACGTTTTTTGTGGCTGAATATGAAAGAAGACATTGCGAATTATAGAGTACCAGTATCCATTGTGTCAGATCAAGATTCGAGATTTATATCAAAGTTTTGGAAAAGTTTACACAAATCAATGGGCACAAAGTTTAATTTCAGTACCGCATTCCATCCTCAAACTGATGGGAAAATAGAGAGGACCATCCAAAAATTGGAAGATATGTTAGGAGCATGTGTACTTAAGTTTAATACTACATGGAGCAAGATTCTGCCACTAGTACAATTTTCTTACAACAATATTTATCATGCTACCATTGATATGGCACCCTAAGAAACTCTATATTGTCAAAAGTGTCAATCTCCCTTATGCTAGAATGAAGTGGGAGAAACCATTACTAGGCCCCGAAATCATTCAACAAACAATGGATCAAGTCAAGGTAATCAGAGATAAAATAAGGATACCTCATAGTTGACAAAAGACTTATGCAAATCAATAAAGAACAGAGCTAGAATTCATTGTGGGGGATGAAGTACTTTTTAAGGTTTCTCCATTTAAAGGGGTGGTAAGATTTGGAAGGAAAGACAAGCTTAGTCCAAGATTTATTGGCCCTTTTCTTACTACGAAGAAAGTTGGAGGAAGAGCATATGAATTAAATCTACCATTATCAATGGCGGGAATGCACAATGTGTTTCATGTATCTATGTTAATGAAGTTCTTAAAAGATCCATCTCAAGTGGTACAACAAGAAGAAATCAAAATGCAACTAAAATTATAGTATATGGAGCAACTAGTTCCAATTCTTGATTACTTGACCAAAGAACTTCGAAATAAAAAAGATCCCATTAGTTAAAGTTCTTTTGTGTAATCACCAAGTAGCAGAAGCAACCAGTGAAAAGGTAGATAATATGAGAAATCAATACCCTCATTTGTTTGATGCTTGAAATTTTGAGGAACAAGTATTTTTAAGGAGAGTAGAATGTAATACCCGTGTACATATTAGGTGTTTTAAGCTATCAAATGGTGTAATTAGAAAGAAATTAAAGTTATACATGCTGAATTAGGAGTAGGAAAGGAAGGAAAATCAGAATATGACTCCTGCCACTATAGGATTAGTGTCTAATCATGACTAAAACATAATTAGTAATAATTATATAGTGATTATGGTTTACTGATCATGATGAATTAAGTTAAACCTGAGAATTAGCTTAGACATAATGTGAAGTTGTAATTAAGCTAAGTTTGGTTATCAGCCATTCTCATGCTCAAGAGAGAGAGTGTGTGTAAGAAGAGTAAAATTGATAGAAAAGAACTTCAGAGAGAGAAAGTGGAGGTTGAGGTGGAAGAAGTAAAATTGGCTTTGAATCTTTTGAGAACAAGTGTTCCTTTCATCAAGATGAATCTATTGAGCTAGGAATCAAGAGATATGATCTTATATTATGTGGTTTAACTTAATTATGGTTATTTACATGAATACATTAAGGATAAATGAGAATTATGGAATTATCAATAGTTTTGTAAATTAGTTGTCAGTAGTACACAAAAATTATCAAAGATATAAATTTGACATTTGTCATCGAAGTTGGCACAAAACTATCAATTCTGTGTATTTTCATGTTTCTAGGCTGAAAATAATGCTAGACTAATCCAATGTCTTAGATCTTTTAGTACGTTGAATAAGACACCTTAAGTGACATATGGGCTTTGAAATCATAGTTTTTAGTGATGTAGAGAAAAAGTTATGATATTTTAAAGCTACCCCAAAACATAGTATTGATTCCAAAAATTGTAAATGATCCTAGATAATTAAGGTGAAGGTGATTCACAAGTGTACCTACACTAGAAACACTTGCTAAGGATAATCAAGGTAAGTAGTATTGTGTGTGCTTTTGCCCTTAATTGGGTCTACATCATAGAACAATAGGAATTTGTTTTCTATGTTGTTTTATGCTTTGGATGTATAGGTGAATTGTTGTTTTAGAGTTATAAACGTTATTTAACTACTTGATACATTCATGCCAAGCATGTTCACGAGCATCTCATGCATGATGTTTTCTAGAAAGTTGCGAGCTATTTACATGCATGAGATTTCATATGAAACATAATATGAAAATGGTTGTTTCGAGTTGTGCTAAGATAACCAACGAAAGAGAAAGATAAAAGAAAGAAAGAGAAAGTTATGTTTTTGGGTTGTTTCAAGGAAGCCCTAATGATGAGGAAGTATAGAAATCAAAAGAAAGAAAGATCCAAAAAAGAAAAAGAAAAGCAAAATTTGTATATGTTCATGCATATCTTATACTACTTGCTGAGCCTGATGCTCATAGATGAGTTTATTATCTAGGTAAGAAAAACGTGCAGTGAGAGTTGTACGAGATGAATTGCCTTGTTCATGGGGGTGGTTGTCGTTGTTTGAGTAGATTTTTACCTGTGGGAAGAATTTTAAAGAATAATAAATAATATTTAGGAAAAGAAGTTTTCAACCACGTATATATAACTTGTAAATAGTTTTAGGGACCTAACATGTTGTAAATATGTTTTAAGTAGATTTATGATGTGCCAACGATATCGAACGACACAACACGAACGATGTAGAATTGACGAAACGAAGAACAAACTCTACAATCTTACACTTGTATCCCTCTTGCACGAAGTGGAGAAGATTGTAGCAAGTTACTAATTTCACAACTAGTAACAAGATAGTAAAACTTACAAACACACGGATATTACTCACCGGGTGAAATGCAAGGCTGTTTGGAGGACTCCTCAACAAACTAAAAGCAGCAAATGCTCTGGATATTATAAGTTCAACAACCCCCTACAAAATGAGCTAAGGAAGGCTTATATAGCCTCTGAATTACAGCCATCACGTTTTTCCCAAAATTCTAATTAAAACATGTAAACAAAAGTATGCTGCAAAGTATTTTTCAGATGAAAAAGTAGTGTGAATGCTCATAGATGGTTTCCTCCCATTGTGGGCTGGCAGGTTGCATGCTCCCACGTGATTGGAAGAGTTGGAGGTGATAAGAAGGATGAAAGCCTTTTACTAAATGGCTGCAAAGATGGTGGGCTTGCAGGAATTTTGTTGAAATCTGATTGGATGAGGAAAAGGTGATAAAAGGCTGAAAGCTTATCAAGGGATGGCTGAAATTTAATGTGAAAACGGATTGGATATAAGGCAACAAAAAGGTGGCTTGCAAGCTTTCATCTGATTGGCTAAAAAAGGAGGTAATTTGGTAGTACTAAAATAGTGGCTGCAAAAGAGATTGTGGGACCCAGAAGCAGCTCTCCACCTCATGCTTGGTCTTAAAACATGGTGGAGGACAAAAACAAAACGTGTGAGTTGGTCATCAAGGGTGGATCAGTTCGACCGCCATTGTGCTCGATATTCCGATGGCTTGGCTGGACCAATTATCTTGCTGCCAAGTAATCAAATGGTATGGCAATTCCTCGTCCTTCTGGGTAGCTTCTTTATCTTCTACATTCTCCAAATATTTACCTACAAAACGAGCAAACACGTTAGTCAATTTGCGAGTCTGGCTCCTTGTGATGATTCGTCCAGGGTCTTCTTCAATTTGTGCCAACAGTGGCACATCAATTTAGTTTTCATGTTACCTCATGTTGGCACTAAGATTGTCCGTAATTGCTTTCTTTGCATGTTGACGTCGCATTTGGCAGCTTAAACGAGGATGTAATCTAGACACATAGATGGATTGCAACCTAGTTGATCCTGCTAATAGTCATATGCTTGTCTGAAAGATTAAGCCATGCATTTGTAAGTATGAACTAATTCGAACTGTGAAACAACTAATGGCTCATTAAATAAGTTAGTTAATTTGATGGTACTTGCTACTCGGATAACTGTAGTAATTCTAGGGTAATACATGCAACAAACCCCTACTTGTGGAAGATAAACATTTACTAGATAAAAGGTCAAAGCGGACCTAGTCCAATGCTTTGATGATTCTTGATAACTTGATAGATCGCACGGTCTTTGTGCTGGCGACGGATCATTCAAATTTTCGCCCTATCAACTTTCGATGGTAGAATAGTTGCCTACTATGGTTGTAACGGGTGTTGGAGAATTATTGTTCGATTCCAGAGAGGGAGCTTGAGAAACGGCTACCACATTCAAGGAAGTCAACATACGTGCAAATTACCCAATCTGTACACGGGGAGGTAGTGACATAAAATAACAATATCATGCTCTTCGATTGTGGTAACTGAATTGAGTACAATCTAAATCCCTTAACCAAGATCCATTGGGCAAACCTGGTGCCAGCAGCTACGGTAATTCCAGCTGCAATAGCCTATATTTAAGTTGTTGCAGTTAAAAAGCTTGTAGTTGGATCTCAGGATATGTCTATCGGTCCGCCTTATGGTGTGCATCATCAGTCGTGTCCTTTCTTCCAACGATGCGTTCCTAGCCTTAATTAGGCAAATCGTTCCTCTGGCACTGTTAGTTTGACGAAATCAAAGTGCTCAAATCAAGACTTTGCTCTATACACATTAACAAGGGATAACGTCATAGGATTTTGATCCTATTCTGCAGGCCTTCAGGATCGGAGTAATAATTAACAAGGACAGTCAGGGACATTCGTATTTCAAAGTCACATGTGAAATTCTTGGATTTATTACAGACAAACCCTACCCAAATCGGGTAAAGTCTAGGAATGGTCCCCTCCCATGCACTTTTGTGTTTTGTCCATTTCGGGTAAGGCAACTTGTTCCATCCGATTGGTCCCTTTTACCTTGGCTGTTGATTTTGTGTTTAAGACCTCATTTGAGGCATTTGGAAAGGGAGTTTTGGAATTGAAGAATTTTGTTCAAGGTAGCCTTTTTGGTGAGTCAAATCCGGTTTCCGTGAACTAGCTTTGTGTTGGTCTTCTTCTGAGCTAGAAGGCTAAACCTTGCTACACTCTCCAACTGCAACGTGGACCTCAAGGTGAGCGTGTAATCCCCGAGCTCCTTCCTCCATTCCACCTCTCTTCACCACCCTTTTCACCGGACCTCCCATTTTCTCCATTTTCCGATCACCCGCAAACCACATGGAAAGCCATCTGCATAAAATCTGTTTCCCGTCGAGTTAGTCCCCATTTTTTTTAGGTTAAGCTCTTCTCCCCGCGTCCTAACATCTCCCTTCAAATCTCGGTTGCAAACTCCGTATGCAACCTGAGAACTCCCTTCCTTAATATCACCCATTTCCGGCCCATTTCTTCCCTTCTTTCTCACCCGAAGCCCATTTTATTCTCCTTTCCATACTTGAAGCTTGTCACAAATCTAACATTTGCCAATTACCTCCTTTTCCTTTTTAGGGGAGATCCATTCTCCATCAAATTTCTCCTCTCTGCCTTGCAGAATTCAGCACAACCCACTGGCATTCAGATGAACCTACTCAAATCTAACATTTACTCCGCTTGCATTTAGGATCGTGATCTTTGAGAAATTCTCAGCTCCACCAACCTCGACTTGGGTTAAATGCCTTTCCACTATCTTGGCACTCCCCTCGCTGGAAAGAAGCTCAACCTAAATAATTATGATAGCCTTACTTGTAAGCTCAAAAATTACACTGATACTTGGATTGTCGTCACTCTCTCATATGCTGGAAGAGCTAAGCTTATCAGATCCGTCTTGCAAGGGGTGGAATGCTTTTGGATCTCAATATTTAATTTTCACAGCCTCCAAATGCCTTAAAATCACTCAGATTTGCCAATCTTTTCTTTTAGGGAAATACAACCAAACTATTGCCTGGTCAAGTGCTTGCCGCTCGGTTGAAATAACACTTTAAGGTGACCTACGTGGCAGATTGGTTGCGGGCTTGGCCCTTGTGGTGATTAGGAAACAGGCGCGTGCATCACTTTTAGCCTTGATTCTGACTTAGAGTTGTTTAGTCATAATCCAACACAGGGTAGCTTCGCGATGCTGACTTTTAAGCCAAGTGCAATGACCAATTGTGCAGATCAATGGTTTCTTTCGTACAAGGTTGAAATGCAATTGCAGCGTTGTCATCAGTTACTATTGCGACGTTGTCATCAGTAGGATAATACTAATATATTTCACGATAGTATAAACATAGCACATGTTTCTTATTGGTTGGTGAACAATTCAACTCTTGGTGAATTCTGCCTCACAATGATAGGAAGAGCCGACATCAAAGGACAAAAAAGCAATGTCACTATGAATGCTTGGTTGCCACAAGCCAGTTAGCTCTGTGGTAACTTTTCTAAAGAATCGCCACGATTTTACTGTTAGTATTTGTACTGGAAATCAAAATCAAACTAGCTTTAACAGAGGTGCCACCCTAGTCAAACTCCACACGTGACAATGTTTTCCACCATTTACACGGCACCAAAAAGAGTGTGTCATAGTTATGCCCGCCATTTACATGCGCTCGATTGAATTCAATTTCAAAATCAGAGCATTGGGCACAAATCAAATAGCGTGAGCATCCACAATGACCGTCGCAATGCTTTTTTTAATTAAACTATTGGATTCCCCTTGTTCGTACCAGTTCTAAGTTAATTGTTTGATGCCAGGGAAGGCCCCAAATGAAGCTTTTCCCAATTCGTCCCCCTGCCAGAACGTGACAACCAACTCTCAACATGAGAGCAACTCAGAGCTATTTTTTCCGAGGTTATGGATCCATTTTTCCGACTTCCCTTGCCTACATTTTTACATCGACTAGAGGATGTTCACCTTGGAGACCTGATGCGATTGTGAGTATGGCTGTTGCGTGGAAGGCACTCAGTCCTCCGAGTTTTGAAGGGCCATCAAGGACGTACTGGACGTCGTGTGACATGAGGATGTTCACCTTGGAGACCTGATGCGATTGTGAGCATGCCTGTTTCGTGGAAGGCACTCAGTCCTCCGAGTTTTAAAAGGCCATCAAGGACGTACTGGACGTCGTGTGACATGTTGTGCACTTCAAGCTGCTGGACCCTACCTTCTAACTAAGTCATTTTTCAGGGTGCTTAGGCTGCTAAACAAAAAGATAACTCTTCCTGAGATCCCCGATGACGTCTCCAGACTCCTTAACGTTGTTGTCAGCTGCCACCTCATGATTCAATAATTTTCACCCAATTTCCTATCAATGCTCACGCACTAGGCCTGTCAGACGGGATTACCTTGTCTCTTAGGATCAACTAATCCATGTGCAAATGCTCTTTAAACGGAACATTTCCACTCTATGGCCTTCAAAGTTCTCATTTGAGTATTCGCTACTACCAATAAGATTTGCACCAACGACCACTCCGTCAGGGGCTAGTTGATTCGGCAAGCGAGCTGCTACACACTCCCTAGCAGATTTTGACATCCGTGTCCACCATCCTACTGTCTTAATCGACCAACACCCTTTGTGGGTTCTAGGTTAGAGCGTATTTGACAAGCTTCAAGAATGGGAAGGGGAATAAAATGGGCTTCGGTTGAGAAGAAGGGAAGAAATGAGCTGGAAATGGGTGATATGAAGGAAGAGAGTTCTCGGGTTGCATATAGAGTTTGCAATTGAGATTTGGAGGGGTTGTTTGGATATGAGAGAAGAGCTTAACATCGAAAAATGAGGGTAAAATCTTTGGGGAATCAGAATTTATGCAGAGGAGAATATCGGGTGAAAAAAAGGTGTTTGTGGGAGAAGAAATGGGGGTTGATCGGAAAATGAGAGGTAACTGGGGATGAAAATGAGCTAATGGGGATTACACGCTTAACCTAAGACCACGGGAGAGTGGCTGAAGACATGTAGCACGGCCTAGCTTACCCTAGGTTAGAAGGGAACCCGAAACCTTGGAGAACCTCTCGGATGTCGGCGGATAATACCCACCAGAGAGCCGAGTCTTGGTTGCCAGAAAAACCACAGCCAAGGAGAAAATGTAAAGCACTTTTGTATTCAAATTTTAACTGAGTACAAAGCTCGGTGATGAGGGAGTTTTAATCTCCTTCACATGAGAGAGGAGAGCCCAATCAGATGGCATACAATTGCTTTCCCGATTTGGTGTGGCACAAAAAGAAAGGTGGGAAAGGACCACCCAGCATATACCAGATTTGGGGGAGACCAAGGGGAAGTGGTCCCCGAATTTAGTTCCCCTTCCATAGGCCGCCAACCAAACACTCCCAAAAATACAAACCCATGCAAAAGCTAAAACCCACTCTAAACTCATGGAAACCCACACCCCATGCAAAACCCACAAAACCCTAAATAATTGTTTCTGCAAATTTAAAAAGGAAATAAATAAAGCTAGGAAAAGAGAAGGCCGATCGGGTTTGACCCATGCTCATGGGCCCCGACCTATACCCGACCTAAATTCGGCTTGTACCCGGGGTTCCCTCCTCCCTTGCTTCGGTTTTGCATTTTCTTCCAAGGTGTTCCAAACTCGAAGATGCCTCGATCCCGACCTCCTTTTCCAATACTTCCCTCTTGAGAAGATGTTTTGGTTGCTCCATGTCTTTCGGGGTTGGTTCCTCCATAGTTATTCCGCGCTCAACATTTCCTACAAAAAAAGCAAATTGATTAGAAAACAACTTAGCTCGATCTCGGTTGAATGCTCCTTGAGGTATGACTCCATGCAAGGCATCCCGTGGCATGTGAGTAACCTAGCTTTTGGTTCATCCCACATTACCAGTTGTCCTTACTAAAAATTACCCACTTGGAGCTCTTGATTCCATGGAGCAGTTAAACAAAGCAGCGTGCCGTCCTACCTATTTAAAGTTTGAGATAGGTCAAGGGCGTTTGCGCCCCCGATGCCTCTAATAATTAGCTTTACCCAATACAACTTAACCATGGGCTCTAGCTATTCTTAGCGAAACTTTGGAGGGTAGTAACTACTAGACAGTTTGATTAGTATTTTTCCCTTATACCCAACTCAGACAAATGATTTGCACATTAGCGTCACTGCGTGCCTGATGTACAATCGGAGTACGTCGCCGAGGAGCAGAGCCAATTTTGCTAATTCGTGTGCTCGTTTTGCAGGAAGTTTAAGCTCGGAAACAATGTCCGAGGAAAATCACGAGCGGCCAAGGACTTTGCTCGGATGGCGTCCGAGCATCCTCGACCGAGACACGCCGGGCGCCCGTTGATCACGACCCGAAGACCAATGGACACACGGTCATCGGCTTTGCAAAAGTCTTCTAGGGCTTCGGCCCGTTGGAATAAGTGACCGACATGGGAGAACGCTCGATCCAAATCCCCATGGATCAAGTGTTCAACCATGGGCCCTATTTTCGGTCAAACTTAGTTTTCTTTATTTTAGCAAGCAATTAGCCTTAGAGAAGGAAGAGAAGGCAGCCCAAGAAGTGGAACGCACATTCCATATGAGAAGTCCCACAAAGGTGTCGACCGCTCTCATTTCAAGGTGTCGACCGCTCACATATCAAGGTGTCGACCGCTTCTCAAGGGGTCGACCGAAAGTGTCGACCGGTTGCTCATCTTCGGTCCACTCTGAGAACTTGATCAAATCCCATCAGCCACTTTACTTAAATGTTTAAGTATGTTGGTTATTTGATCAAGGAAAAGACAAGGCTTGATTTTGGCACGAACATATCTCTTAGATGTCCAAAGAGTATCAATTGGGCGCGCACATGACCGTTCGATCAAGGCCACATGCGAGCCACACAGGATTTTCATCCACAAAATCCGAGATCAAGAAGTTGAATCTTCAGAGGATCTTCAAATAACAAATTTGCTTAACAACCGCGAGGATCCCACAACATCCGAGATCGGATCAACCTCCAGTTCGGTCTTTTCGAACAAGCCGCGCACATGCACGGACAATGGCCGGACAACCGAAGAACCAGACCGCGTGACACTTTATGTTGACCACTGAGGGAACTTTAGAAGCCCCAGATCTAGATTGGCTCGAGCCAATCTTTCATTTTTTTGGAGCTCCGCCCACCCGACGCACCCTCTCAGTCAACCACGGTCACCCTCGGTCAAGACTCAAAGCCAACCGTGCCAATCCTCATGAACCGAGCCTAAAGTCAACTGGAGCCTTCCCGAAGCTAATCCAAGGCGTTCAAGTCATCCAAGGGCTTAGCTTATCTTTCTTATCTTTTACGTTTTTAGTATTTAAGTGTAACACTTACACTTTCATGAGATAGAGAGAATTTTTAGTAAAAATTGTGCAAAGCACCTTCTTCCTAACCAGTCGAAGCTCCCTCCGACGTATACTTCTCCGGTGAATCATATCTAGCCGAGAATGTCAACCCTCTCACGTACGATTGGTGCGTCTCATCCGAGTGCGGGCGAGGTCTACCGAGGAGAACACTTTGATTGCTCAAGTGTTCAAATTGTCCAGCCATCTACATCCAAAAACTCTAAAGAGTCCATCCCTTCCACCGAGCGATCACCCCTTCACCACACTTATCCGATTTCACCTCTTTTCCATCATCCGAGCCATTCACATATTTCACCAAGCCATCTCCACTTTTATTCGACCATTGCCCATATTTCCCATCACAATTTGCTTCCGCAACGCAATTCCACAATTCGCACGACCCTTTTTTCCTGTTTTCCGCACGCACCACCAATCCAACCCCCGCGTGCGCGCATTCTTCAGATAAAGGTGCGCCAACCCGCAAGGAAGGCACATAGTTCTTCTTCTTTTGGGCCCCGACAGACATGCTCACATTCGAACCCTTCTTATAAGATCAAGGTTGGTCGGTGCTGCAACTCTCAAAGGGATCCTGCTAGTTAGCTTCCTTGCGCCTGATGGGTTTTCTAGCTTGTTGACTCGCACACATGTCAAACCTCTAGGTTCGTGTTTCAAGCTGGGCCAAATTGGGAGACCGCCGGCCGATGCCTAGACTGTGAGCACAACAAAGGCCTGCACTTGCGAGGCTGCCCCAATCCACATTGATCCACGCCCCAACTCGATTGGCGGACCAGCTGATTGCCGTTCCACATCTTACCGGGATGCACCGCCGGCCCCCATTTTCTTCCCTCCCGACAATTTCAAGTACTCTTGACTCTTTTCTTAAAGTCCTTTCATCTTTCTCTTGGGGTATTTGTTTCTATCGATCTCTCGTCAATACCTTGCCTTGGACAAAATTTACTGCCCGATTTGGGATCCATTCCCAAACAACCTAACTTGTAGATAACGCCTCGTGGTGCGACAGGGTTCAAGCACGATGTGTTGTTACCCTCTCTGGCACTCCCTTCTAGGGGACTGGAGAAAGGTCCACTGCTAAGGATGCTTCTCCAAACTACAATTTCGAAGCCGTAGGCTCCCAATTCTTAAACTTGGCGTTTCCCAGTTCGCTCCCTATTACTATGGGAATCCTTGTAAGTTTCTTTTCCTTCACTTATTGATATGCTTAAACTTAGTGGGTAATCCCACCTGAACTGTAGTCGTTTAGATAATGTCTTGTCGTCGTTTGTGTCCGACTCACCGATGCAGTAGGATCGTCAAGAGTTCTCCAAAGCGTACCTTGCGAGTGCAATGTATTTGTCAAGGGCTTGTGAACCCCTGTCGATTGTCCCACAAGATGCCAAGGACTCAGTTTTAGACCAACTGCATTGTTTACGCACGACATGCAAAGCAACAACACAAGTCTACTTTGATGCTAATAACTGATGTGTTTTTTCTTTTGGTGCAGGGGGCTACGATGTGTGACGTCAAGGCCGACATGCCTCTGCTAGAAGGCTTTGGGAGCAACTTGCATTCAAAAACTCGATGGTTCATGAGATTTTTCTATTCACACAGAGTATCGCATTTTGCTACGTTCTTTATTGATGCAAGAGACGAGATTATCATTGTGAAGAGTCATTCGATATTTTGATGAAGTTTGCAAGTACCCATGCATCTTAAAATTGGGACAACGGTATCCGTCCTATATTAAAGATTACTTGGCGCAACTCCAACAACATTCGTTAGGAGGCTAGAGGTGTGCGAGACAGGGGGTGTGCGAGACATGGGTGTGCAAAAGCGGCCACACCCTCCGACACGCCTCGGACCATCTCGCGTAGTTCGGAAATTCGAGAACTAGTTTGCTAGTTTTTCTGTATTTTGTAGAAATCGGCAATGATCTTTCCTCAGGTTCACCTACAAAAACCTTGTTACAACTTATCCTTTCTCGAAGTAATAAGGTTTAGTGGACTTCTCGCGATTATGCAGGCAAGGAATCACCCACTTTGCCACAGTCTGAATACTTTACTAGACCTTTCAACGTAGGCTGATGACTTGCGCTTACTAGGAATTCCTTGTTTAACACCAACAATTGCAATGATCTATCCCCATCATGTTGAAATTTCAAAGATTACCTAGTTCTGTCAACCAAGGCTCTTGTTGAATACATCAACGTAGCACGCGTGCGGCCCAGAACATCTAAGGGCATCACATATCTATTATTGCCTCAAACTTTCCTACCCTAAGTGGCCATAGTCACTCTAAGAAGATGGCCACGGAGTTTGCTAGAATCTGCTGTTCGACCCTCTCTCACTTGCGCTATAACCTTTGTTGCCAAAAAAGATACTTTTGGCTTTACCTAGGCTTTGACTCTTGATATGTTTCAAGTATGGAATGAGAAACAAAATGGCTATCGGGTGATAAATAAGCAAAGAAAATGGGCCGCAAATTGGTGTTATTGGGGAAGGTGGTTCTCGAGTTGCATATGGCGTTTGCGACTGAGATTTGGAGGGGTTGTTAGAGAATGAGAGGGGAGCTTAACCTCTAAAAAAAGGAGGGTAAGAGGTTGGGCGAATCGGGAGATATGCAGACGGGAGTATCAGGGCTAAAAAGGGGATGATCAGTAAAGGAAATAGAGTTGATTGTAAAATATGAGGTAACCGGAGATGGAAAAGAGCTAATATGGATTGCACGCTTACCCTAAGACGACGGGGGAGTGGTTGAAGTCATGTAGCACGGCCTATCTCACCCTAGCTTGAAAGGGAAGCAAAAACCTTGAAGAACACTCTCGGATTCACCGGATGTTACTCACCGGAGAGCCGAGTCTTGGAGGTGGAAAACCAGCCAAGGAAGAAGATGCAAAGCACTCTTTGGATTGACTAAAAACTTCCTACAAACTTTGGTGACAAGCGGCTCTCCCAAAATACACAAGGAAAACGCAATCGGATGGCAACCAAAGGCCATACCCGATTTGGTGCATGCATAAAAGGAAGGGTGGAAAGGACCATAGAACACTTACTGGATTTGGGGGTGGACAAGGATTGGTGGCATCAAATTTTGGTCCCCCCAACCGGTTACTTTTGAGACAAACCCATGCAAAAAGTAAAAACCCATAGAAACCCACTTCAAACCCATAAAACCCTAGAGAATTGTTTGTGCAAAAAGTAAAAGAGTATGAAATAAAACTAGAGAGAGAGATCTGATTCTCTCTCCACACCTTGAACTCGGATTTGCGCCTTGCTCTATGGGCTCCGACCTATACCCGAATTGTACCCGACTTGAACCTGGTTCAGCCTCCTCCTTTGCATCGGCCTTGTACTTCCGTCCATGGCGTTCCAAGCTTGTAGCCGACTCGATCTTGACCTCCATTTCCAAAGGTTTCAAACTAGCTTTCCATATGAGGAGATGTTTGGATTGCTCCAAGTCATTCGGGGAAGGTTCCTCCATCATTATTCCGTGCTCATCATTTCCTACAAAAAGAGTAAATTGGTTAGAAAACTCCTTAACTCGGTGACACGGAAGTGAGGGGGTTTAGATTAAGGGGGTGAGTGGAGAACTGGTAGGCTTTTAAAAGAGGATAAAATCCGATATTCCAGAATCGGGACCGGATTTTTGACGTGCCACGATAATAGAAAACACTACATGAACGATTGAGAATGACAGAAAAGCAAACAAATCTACAATCTTACTCTTGAATCCCTCTTGCACGAAGTGGGGAAGATTGCAGCAAGTCACTAATTTGATAACTAGCAACGAGATGATAAAACTCTCACACAATCACGGATATTACTGACCGAGAGGAATGAAAGGGTGTTTGGAGAAACTCTCAACAAACTGAATCAAGCAAAATGCTCTGGATATTATGGGTTCAACAACCCAACAAAATATGCTAAGGAAGGCTTATATAGCCTCTAAATTACATCCATCACGTTCTCTTAAGCCTAGCTAATATAGGTTAATAAAAAAGTCTGCTGGAAAAGTAAAAAAGCAGTGTGAATGCTCCCAAATGGTTTTCTCCTCTTGAGTGCTTGTAGGCTGCCTGTCCACATGTGATTGGAGGAGGTGCTGGTGATAAAAAGTCTGAAAACCTGTCACTTAAAAAGGCTGCAAAGATGGTGGGCTTGCAGAGATTTTGTTGAGATCTCCTTGGATAAGGTGAAGGTGACAAAAGTTGAAGTCCCATCACTTGTTGGCTGCAAGAAAACGTGATTGATTGAACACAAAAAGAAGAAATAGTTTTGCCAGCTTTTCTCTCATGCTATTGTCTTCAAAAATGACTGGGCAAAAGAATGTCTAATAGATTTATCAAGGGCGGCTTCGTTCGGCCTCCAACGTGCTCAACAATTCGAGAGTTTGGTCGGGCCAATTATCTTGTTGCCAAGTTATCAAATGATATGGCAATTCTTTGTCCTCCAAAGAAGCTTTTTTTCTCTTCAATATTCTCGAATTGTTTACCTACAAAACGAGCAAACAAGTTAGTTAACTTTCGGGCTTGGCTCCTTGTGATGACTCCCCTCGAGCTTTCTTCAATTGGTACTTCAGGTTGTGCCAAACGTGACACATCATCCTCTCCGGGTAGTTTAGGATTTGTCCTCAAATCCAATAAGAGTTGCTCTTCACTGCTTTCTTCTTCATGAACATAGGGGGACAGATCTTGTACATTAAAAGTGGCCGAAACTCCATACTCTCCAGGTAACTCCAATTTATAAGCATTATTGTTAACTCGTTCCAACACTTTGAAGGGTCCATCGGCCCTAAGTAGTAGTTTTGATTTCCTAAGGTTTGGAAACCTCTCCTTTCTCAAATGTAGCCACACATGATCTCCAGTATTAAATACTACCTCTTTTCTGCCCCGGTTAGCTTGTTTGGCATATGATTCGTTCTTTCTCTGTATGTTCTTTCTCACTTGCTCATGCATGGCTTTCACTAATTTAGCCTTTTCAACTGCATTAGGATTCACAACATCCTTGATTGGGAGAGGGATGAGGTCCATTGGGGTGTGAGGGTTAAAGCCTGATGAGAACCACGGGTATATCAAACCCGAGACCCTTCAACAATGCGGAAAAAGATACCTGGATCGCCTTTGAATCAAGTACGAGGAACTTGACCCCAATCGAACCTTGCCGACGGAACCTAAGTTATCAAACAAGGAGCTTGACCCAGACCAAACTTGTCGGTAAGAACCAAAGCTATCAAATTTGATCTATCAAGAATTAACTTGATGAAGATCGAGTTCTTCGCAAAGAACCAAAGAGAAAATCTCTCCAAAACACTCAAGGTGAATTAATCACAAAAGTTGTGTCTTTTACAATAACTTGGATGCCTTTAAATAGGCTACACAAATCCTAACTAAAATAGGAAATAGAAAAAATAGAAAGATATTATAAAACTAAAATATCTCTGGGAAGATTTTTCTCAAATCTGTTAAGATTCTTGATTCTGCAAAATATTTAGTATTATATATTTTGCTAGCCAAACGACGTCTGATTTTTATGATCCAGCCCATTCCAAAAAGGTCTTGAAAGCAGCTACAACTTTGATGAAGAAAGCGTTTTAAAATAACTTTGGGAAGATTGTCGAATCTGCCAATATATGCTTGCTGGTCAAGTAAAAGTTTGATTTAAAGAAAGTTGCATGTACTTTCTTATTTCCTTGTCCCTTCAATATCTTGTATTAGGCTTGGGCTCTTGGGCTTGTTTTTGTAGGCCGCCGGAATCACATCAAAGCCATACACTACCTCAAATGGAGTCTTTTGAGTGGAATTGTGCAAACTCCGGTTATAAGCAAATTCTACAAATGGGAGTTGAACATCCCAATCTGTAAGCTTCTTGCTAACAATCCCCCTTAAGAGTGTTCCCAAGGTTCTATTAACCACCTCGGTTTGACCATCGGTTTGTGGGTGGAATGAGGTGCTAAATAGTAATTTGGTTCCGAGCTTCTTCCATAACGTCTTCCAAAAGGTGCTAAGAAATTTAGAATCCCTATCCGAAACAATTGTCCTTGGAATACCATGCAAGCGTACTACTTCTTTGAAGAATAATTCAGAAACACGGTTTGCATCATCGGTAAGCACACGCTATAAAGTGAGCCATTTTTGAGAATCTATCAACGACAACCATAATTGAATCTTTTGACCGAGCTGTGCGGGGTAAACCAAGCACAAAATCCATGCTCACTTCTTCCCACGGCATATTAGGGATAGGCAAAGGTAAGTAAAGCCCTTGAGGTAGAATCTTACTCTTAGCCTTCTTGCACACAATGCACCTCTCTAACACTCGGTGCACATCTTTTAAAAGATTTGGCCAATAAAAATGTTCCTTCAAAGCTTCAAGGGTTTTCTTCTCCCCAAAGTGGCCAGCAAGTCCGTCACTATGTGCTTCTCTAATCAATGACTCTCTTAGGCTAATGTTAGGTATGCAAAGCCTACCTCCTTTGAAAAGAAATCCATCAGTCACATAATAACCAGTCACAACCCCTTGCTTACATTTTTCATAAATTTGACCAAAATCCAAGTCTCCTTCATAAACTCCTTTTATCCAATCGAAACCAAAAAATTTAGTGCTCAGTTCTGTAAATAATACATACCTTCTTGAGAGTGCATCGGCTACAATGTTCAACTCTCCCTTCTTGTACTTGATTATATATGGAAATCTCTCCAAGAATTCTACCCATTTAGCATGTCTTCGATTGAGTTTGTGCTGGCTCTTAATATGTCTTCCAACTCTCTGATACCAAATGACGTGCCACGATAACAGAAAACACTACACGAACGATTGAGAATGACAGAAAAGCAAACAAATCTACAATCTTACTCTTGAATCCCTCTTGCACGAAGTTGGGAAGATTGCAGCAAGTCACTAATTTGATAACTAGCAACGAGATGATAAAACTCTCACACAATCACGGATATTACTCACCGAGAGGAATGAAAGGGTGTTTGGAGAAACTCTCAACAAACTGAATCAAGCAAAATGCTCTGGATATTATGGGTTCAACAACCCAACAAAGCTTGGCTCCTTGTGATGACTCCCCTCGAGCTTTCTTCGATTGGTACTTCAGGTTGTGCCAAACGTGACACATCAATTTTGGGAGAGGATAACTCAACAATGAGATCAAGTTTATGGCTGAAATTTTGAGGGGAGTTGCGGGGAAGGGTAAAGTAATACACCTCAAAATGATCTCCAGCTCGGAGGGAGAAATCTTGAAGAGAACCCACGGTGACCGGGGAATTCTGGCTGTCGGGTGAAAGTGGATGATGCCCGAGAAGGGAGAGCTAAAAAGCTACTGAAATTCAAATTCCAAATTGAGGATTACAATCATGCAATGTGATGAGGACATCACGAAGAGCAAAGGAAAAGAATTAAATGTAACCGGAGCAAGCATGGACGGAAAGATGACAGAAGATCGAGCAAAGAAGTTCGGTGAAAAACTAAACATATATATCCAAGAGCTTCTCAATTGTGACGGCGTTATTGTTCCCGACAATATCAAAGTTAAGTGCATGACATGCATTCAAGTGCACATGGGACAAGATGACATTATTATAGATTAGACTATTTAATCTATGTTGCATGTCATATAAAAAGTAGGTAGAAAAGTTGGTAAGAAAGTGGGTAAGAAAGTGGTTGATGTTGGAAGAAGAGAAATTAGGTGAGAAATGAGTCCTATAAATATGTACTAGATTTATCATTTCAGAAAAACTTGAGTTTTGTGAATCATATTGTGAGAGACTTCTCCTTTTCAACTTGTTGTTCGGTCTTTCATTACAAGTCCAGCAACGTCGTTTCTGACTTATCAAACGGAATCCCTTCGTTTGTGGCGTCTTTCCTATCCAAGGTTCATAGTCGCGTTATTGTTTCGGGTCTTAAGCTCTTTCTAAGCTAAGGTTCAAACGTCCGTCGACTTCGGGTCAAGGTTCCATTTCTATCTTTATTTTCTTTTATATTCCGCATTCGATCACTGATCAATCTATATCAGTTAAGATCATATCACAATGGGGGAGGTTTTATCAGCTACGAAGAGAGGAAAAAGGGAGGGAAAACTAAGGGCCAAGGTCATGCAAAAATCATGTTGTAAAATGACTAAAAGGAGGGAAAATTTGGACAAATGAGAATGTAGGAACGTGCAAGCCACGTTTCCTTGAATCCCTTCAGCGAATTTTCCTTTCTTTCTTGACCCTAAATACCCTTCTTCCACCCAATTAAACCCTCATGCAAAACCCCATGCACAACATGCAAAAATCCAAGTTAAAACCCTCGCCGAGAAAACCCTCTCGGGTTCTCTAAATATTCACGGAAAAATCACGTAAAAATTATCCTAAAAATGCAAGAAAATTCCTTCACTCCATGGAAATGTTGGTGAGTTGAGTCGTGGATTAATTATTCACGTTTGCATGGAACTCCAACTCGCCATGCAACGTGCATCTTCAACCGGGATCGATTGCGAGTTTGGTTCCGGAAGTCTTGAGTTGTGGTTGCAAACCTCCTTCTCTCCAAGCCAAGTTATTGAATGTTTTGGTCTTTCTTGATCCTCCAAAGTTGGCTTAAAAATGTCTAATTCTTCAATGAATTTTCCTGCAAACTTAACACACGAGTTAGAAAATTCCCGAAGAACTCTGCTTGGAATGCCAATCTGTGGCATGTCACTCGGGCTAGGGTGATGGCTCCTTGAGGCATGTCATCCTCCCAGGGTATTTGAGGATTGGTTTTCAAATATAAGGAAGAATCTTCTTCCTTTCGTTCCTCCACTTCATCCCCAACATAAGGAGAAAGATCTTGGACATTAAAAGTGGCCGAGACTCCATAGTCCCCCGGTAATTCTAGCTTGTAAGAATTTTGATTAACCTTCTCCAAAATCTTGAAAGGTCCATCGGCTCTAGGTGCTAGCTTGAAATCCCTTTGCTTCGGAAAACTTTCCTTCCTTAGATGTAGCCATACCAAGTCTCCCTCCTTGAAAATGGCCACTTTCTTCCCTTGGTTAGCATACTTGGCATAGGATTCATTCACCCTTTGTATTTCCTTGCTCACCCTCTCATGCATATTCTTCACTAGTTTGGCCTTCTTGGCCCCATTCGGATTGAGAACTTCCTTTGATGGTATAGGCACTAAATCAAGAGGGGTCAATGGGTTGAAGCCATACACTACCTCGAAAGGAGTCATTTGAGTTGCATTATGCACACTCCGATTATAGGCAAACTCTATGTAGGGGAGTTGAATGTCCCAATCCGTAAACTTCTTGCTAACTATGCTCCTCAATAAACTTCCCATAGTTTGATTAACCACCTGGGTTCACCCATCAGTTTGGGGATGAAAAGAGGTGCTAAAAAAGAGGTTGGTTTCCACCCTCTTCCATGGACCTCGGAACACCATGCAAACACACCACTCTTTGAAGAACAACTCGGCCACATGACTAGCTTCATCGGTCTTGTAACAAGCTAGGAAATTAGCCATCTTGGAGAACCCGTCAACCACACCATAATGAAGTCTTTTGCCCTACAAGTCCGAGGAAGACCTAGGACAAAGTTCATACTCAATTCCACCCAAGGATGACTAGGAACGAGTAAGGGCATATAAAGTCCTTGAGGAAGCACCCTACTCTTAGCCTTTTTACAAATGATGCATTTCTCAACCACCTTATGCACATCCAAAAAAAAGGTGGCCAAAAGAAGTGTTCTTTTAGGGCCTCCAAAGTCTTCTTCTCCCTGAAATGACTAGCCAAGCCTCCCCATGTGCCTCCTTGATTAGGGACTCTCGGATTCCCCCACAAGGAATGTAAAGCTTCCCTCCTTTGAACAAATAGTCATCCATGAGGTGATAGCCACAATCCACCCTCTTTATGCTCAAATCATACCAATGGTCGAAATCTTGGTCACCCTTATAAGCTTCCTTGATCCAATCAAAACAAAAGAAGTTAGTAGTAAGCTCGGTTAGGAGAACAAACCTCCTTGAAAGAGCATTGACAACCACATTGTTTTCTTCCTTCTTATACTCGATGATATACGAGTACCTTTGATAAAAACCACTAGTATATGAAACCCGAGACCCTTCAACAATGCGGAAAAAGATACCTGGATTGCCTTTGAATCAAGTACGAGGAACTTGACCCAATCGAATCTTGCCGACGGAACCTAAGTTATCAAACAAGGAGCTTGACCCAGACCAAACTTGTCGGTAAGAACCAAAGCTATCAAATTTGATCTATCAAGAATTAACTTGATGAAGATCGAGTTCTTCGCAAAGAACCAAAGAGAAAATCTCTCCAAAACACTCAAGGTGAATTAATCATAAAAGTTGTGTCTTTCATAATAACTTGGACGCCTTTAAATAGGCTACATAAACCTAACTAAAATAGGAAATAAAAAGATATTAGAAAACTAAAATATCTTTAAGAAGATTTTTCTCAAATCTGTTAAGATTTTCTCCCATCAAAGATTTACTTGTTGGTAAAGTTATCTTGTAGTGGGCTTGAGCTCTTGGGCTTGTATTCTTGACCACCTTGCATGAAATCAATATTTTCTTCAACACTTAACATAATAAACGTTTTGTTTTGATGTTGAATAGATTCTTTCATTTGATTTTCTTCCACTAAATCACATAACGCTTCATGCATTTTCTTGGTTCTTGACCTTGTCATTGGGCCTCCAATTCCTTGCAATTGGTCTTTCTCATTGGGATTGATTTGTGTTATCACTTGATCCACATCATTCCCTCCTTCCTCGAAAAGATTCGTCCTCGAATCTCCTGCATCATACAAAGATAAGTCACTAACATTGAAAGTGGCACTTACATTACCATATTCACTTGGCAAATCAATTTTGTAGGCATTGTCATTGATTTGCCCCAATACTTGAAAAGGACCATCTCGTCGAGGTTGCAACTTATTTTTCCTTTTATTTGCAAATCTTTCTTTCCTTAGGTGAATCCAAACTCAATCTCTTGGCTCGAATACGACTTTTGCTCCAATGCTTGCTGCGCATAATGCTCATTTTTCTTTTCTATATTCTCCCTGACCTTTGTATGCAAATCCCTAACGAATTTTGCGTTTTTCTTTCCATCAAAATTAACAAACTCATTAGTAGGCAAGGGTAACATATCCATAGGAGTTAAAGGATTAAAACCATACACTATTTCAAATGGTGAATAAGATGTAGTTGAATGAATAACTCTATTATATGCAAATTCAACATGTGGTAGACACTTCTCCCATTGTTTTAAATTCTTAGAAATAATTGCTCTTAGCAAAGTAGATAGTGTTCTATTAACTACCTCAGTTTGTCCATCCGTTTGTGGGTGTGCTACAGTTTAAAACAAAAGTTTAGTGCCTAACTTATTCCACAAAGTTCTCGAAAAGTGACTTAAAAATTTAACATCTCGATCACTAACAATAGTTTTTGGTAAGCCATGCAACCGCACAATCTCTTTAACGAATAAATCTGCAACATGTGTAGCATCATTAGTTTTTGAGCATGCAATAAAATGTGCCATCTCACTAAACCTATCAACAACTACAAAAATACAATCTTTTCCACTTTGTGTTTCTGGCAAACCAATAACAAAATCCATTGAAATATCAATCCAAGGTTGACTAGGAACTGGAAGAGGAATATACTTTCCGTGCGGTTTGATTTTTGATTTAGCTTTCCTACACTCGATACATTTATCACAAATTACTTGCACATCATGTCTCATTTTTGGCCAATAAAAGTGCTCACATAAAACAGTTAAGGTTTTGCTCACTCCAAAATGTCTCATTAATCCACCCGCATGAGTTTCTCTAACAAATAATTCTCTCAATGAACATTTAGGAACACAAAGTCTTTTCTTAACAAATAACCATCGTGTCTATAATAATCTAAATATGCAATATTTTCGCACAATTTCCAAATTTCACCAAAATCCAAATCTACTTCATATAATTCTTTAACAAATTCAAGTCCAAGCAATTTAGATTGTAAGGACGTTAGAAGTATGTACCTTCGAGATAATGCATCGGCAACAATATTTCTTTACCTTTCTTGTATTTTATAACATATGGAAATGTTTCAATGAACTCCATCCACTTTGCGTGCCTTTTGTGTAACTTTCCTTGTGACTTCAAATGCTTCAAACTTTCATGGTCAGAATGAATAATGAATTCTTTTGGCCACAGATAATGCTGTCATGTTTGTAGAGTTCTCACTAAAGCAAATAACTCCTTGTCATATGTTGGATAATTTAAAGCAGCTCCATTAAGTTTTTCACTAAAGTAAGCGATTGGCTTGGAATCCTGCATTAAAACACCACCAATACCTTTTCCCGACACATCACATTCATTTTCAAATACTTTATCAAAATTAGGTAACACAAGTAATG
>QAOC01006679.1:0-29679 GCA_003255005.1 Begonia fuchsioides
TAAGCAAATCAACATAAAAAAATTCAGACTTTGATTAAACTAAACAACTCAATAACTTATGCTGTCAAGACTTGTAAAATCGATGAAAGTTAAAACGAAAGACAAATGAGAGAATTTTGGTCCTCGCCGTCGGAAACCGTTGTTCACACAGCCCTGTTCCCTCGCCGTCGTAATCGCCGTCACCGACCTCTTCCACGGATTTACGCCCGGGCTTGATCGCAAGCTTGTTCTCTAATTCTAGCACACCCAATTCGTGGTATTCATCTTTCTTTAAGTAGTCTTCGTGTGGCTGTAGCAGATCTGCGAGGAGGTTGCGAGTTTGGAGGAAGATTTGGGTAGATTTGGAAGGTAGTTGAGATTAGGAAAGATTTACAAATCTTCAAGATATTCTTGTTTCCAAATATGATTTTGAGTTGATTCTTCCTTCTTTTTCGTGATCTTCCAGCTTCTTTCTTGCTCTGCAATCCATCTTTAAACTTGGCAACTGCATCTAAACAAAATATTGTGAAAATACGAAATCTAGAAATATTGTTGAAAATCACGTAAAATCTGCGTTTTTAGATGCTGTTGAGATGCTGCGGCATTTTCGCAATATTTGCCTAAAAATTTGATTTTTGAATAAAACATTATATGATCACAAGCAATTTATCAATAAAATCTCGTGAAATATTAGGTCTTTTCAAGGCCTAACAGTGACCCTTCGTTTTTCGCCGCTAGTCGTAATTCGACGAATGTGGTCGTAAATCATGCGTCTCGTGCTGGCCCTACTCAGTTGATCCCTAGCTCTGTTGAACCTCCATCGGGCTCTTTTGAACCTCTTCCGTTGTTTCGTGATGTGCCCGTTTCTGAGCGGCAGATCTTGTTTGTTCGAAAACTGCATATTTGTTGCTTTCAGTTTGATTTTTCTGATACTATGAAGTCCGCTAGAGAAAAAGAAATCAAGAGACAAGCCCTCTTGGAGTTGGTTGATTTCATCCAATCCGGGTCAGGGAAAATAACAGAAATTTGTCAGGAAGAGATGATAAGAATGGTTTCGGTTAATATTTTTCGTTGTTTGCCCCCAACTTCGCAAGAAAACACAAGTCAAGAAAATGCCGATCCTGAAGATGATGAACCATACATGGAACCCTCTTGGCCACATTTGCAGCTTGTTTACGAGCTTCTTCTGCGATATGTTGTCTCTTCTGACACTGATACCAAGGTTGCCAAGAGGTATATCGATCACTCTTTTGTTTTAAAACTATTGGATTTGTTTGATTCTGAAGACCCTCGAGAGCGTGAGTATTTGAAGTCAATCTTGCATCGCATATATGGGAAATTCATGGTGCATCGTCCCTTTATTAGAAAAGCAATTAACAACATTTTTTATCGGTGCATATGCGAGACACAGAGGCACAGTGGTATTGGCGAGCTTTTGGAGATTCTGGGGAGTATTATCAATGGATTTGCTCTGCCAATGAAAGAGGAGCATTAGTTATTCCTTGTCCGAGCACTCATTCCACTGCATAAGCCTAAGCAAGTTGCAGTGTATCATCAACAATTGTCTTATTGTATAACTCAGTTTGTGGAGAAGGATTTCAAGCTGGCAGATACAGTAATAAGGGATTTACTTAAATATTGGCCGCTGACCAATTGCCAGAAAGAAGTTCTATTTATTGTAGAACTTGAAGAAGTTCTTGAGGCTACGCAATCTGCAGAATTTCAGCGTTGTATGGTTCCTCTTTTTAAGCAAATTGGTCGGTGCCTCAATAGCACACATTTTCAGGTATGTAGTATTGCCAAATTTTCAATAATCCTTTTGAGTTTTTAAATAGCTTCTATTTTTGCATTGATTCAAGACTACCAATTGGCAATTGTAAATGTCTGTCTCTCTCTCAGTCTCTCTCATGAACCAGCTATGTTTGTCCTTGTCTCGATTCCCACTGTGATAATATTTATGTGAGAGCTGTATAATTTTCAGAATACTTTTCTCCAGTTTTTGTACATGTTTTTTCCCTACCTGTGCACCAATCGGGATTTGTTTCTTCTTGTATTTTGGTCTCTGAATATGTGAGCTGCGCTTTGATGGCAGAGTTGTTTCTTCTTTTTGTCAGCAGATTTTCTTGCCTTTTGAATGTGGTGTTCCTCGTGGTTTAGGATAAGTTGGAAATTGTTGCACAGGAAATCACAAAGAAAGGAAGATTCGGAAGATTCTATAGCAGGCAAGGGAAGGTTTGTTAGTAGTGGAGCAGGTTGGTTAAAGTTAGTTTTTGTTTTGTAATCATGGACGGTTAGGGTAGCTCTCCCTATTTAGCACGTCTGTATTAGAACTCTGGTTTTTATGAATGAAGTATTTTCTGGTTATCCAGCGTTATTACCAGATCCGTGGAATTCTGGGTTTGTGGGTTGGTCTACTAATATTTGAGGTATTACTCATCTCCAGCAAGGAGAGCAGAAAAGAAGGAGAACATTGTCCTCAACATCGGTATCAGAGCCATCTGGGAAAATTCTTCTGCAATGGCCAAGCAATCGTCAAAAAATGAGGGAGGAGAAGCCACCAGAGAAATAGTGGAAATGAAAAAGGTTTTGGAAGGTCAATCGGAGCAACTAAATCTTCTCAAGGATCGACTCGGCACAATAGAAGAAAGTTTAAAAGGATTACCGGCGCTAATGGCAGACATGACAAATTGGAGGATGGCCTATAACTCGATTCCAGCAAACCAAGCGGATATGTCGAATTCATCAAATCCAAAAGGGAAGAAAGCGATAGATTACGAACCGCCAGGACCAGTTGGACAGCGGTTTGTACCCCATTATTCAACTCCAGACAGAACACGGGAGTTCCCGGACAGACGTCGAGAAACCAGAGCAGAGTCTCCGTTGTACAGCAACACGCGAGAGCGGGAAGAATCGCCGGTGCATAGGTCATCGGAGTTTTTGAGGGCAGAACTTCCGCTTTTCGACGGGGAGAATTAGGAGTCTTGGGTACGAAAGGCTGACAAGTTCTTGAGAATGGGCCGAGTCACTGCGGGAGAAAGAGGGGCTTGTCTGTCAGATTTCATGGTGGGTAAAGCGTGGGACTACTACGGTTGGATCTTAGAAGAGGAGCCAAATATCCAATGGGAAGAATTAAAAATTGCTTTTGGCCAACGGTTTGGGCCAAAAGACTTCAAGTCAGTGCAAGAGCAACTGATGGGTCTTAAGCAAACCGAGAGTGTGGAGGAATATGGGGATAAGTTTCAGACCCTAGCGGCCCGAATTCGTGGCATGAATAGAGAAACCACCCTTGGGGCTTTCCTTAACGGGCTCTCATTGGACCTGCGAGATGACGTCCGGATCATGAGACCGCGAAATGTGTATGAGGCCCTTATGTTGGCTCTCTCTTATGAAAATAGGTTGAAAAGTAAGGTTTACAAATCAGTAGGGATGGGGGATGGGGTCAGGACCAAACCATTTTCCCAAACTAGCCAATTATGGCCATTACCACCAAACCAGCCCAAATTCTTCATGGGGCAAGCCGGTCCAGCAGTCAAGGGAGAACAGCACATTCGGGCAGAAGAATCGGCCAATCGTTCTGCTGAATCAAAAGCCGGAATCGCGAGCCCTAGTTTCGCAATCGGAGCGTCAACGGAGAAGGGAGGCCAATCTTTGCTTCTGTTGCGGGGATAAGTGGGAGTCGGGTCACCGCTGCAAAGGGAATCTACGGTTGTTGGAGGTAGATCCGTCCGACGAGCTCGGGGAAGAAGAAGCGCAATTATTCCAGCCGGAAAATCCAGAAATTGTAGATGAGGAACAAGAGGAGGGCCTGATGATGATCCAACAAACTGTCTCGCTGGGAACATTAGCAGGAGTGGATGGTTGCAACTCTTTCAACCTGCGGGGCCAGATACGAGAGCGAGAAATTTTAGCTTTAATCGACTCAGGTGCGAGCTTTTCGTTTATCCATGATCAGGTGGTGCAAAGCCTCAACCTTCCAAGAAGAGCAATCCGACGAGTGCAGATCAAAGTAGGAGATGGTTACTGTTCCGAAATTGATTCCTTATGCCCCGATATTCCTCTATTCCTTCAGGGAGTTCCCTTCACAGTAGATGCCTATCCATTTCGTATGCCAGGAGTCGACTTAATACTGGGGATGGATTGGCTCAAGAAACTCGGAACATTTCAAGCAAACTTTGACAAATTGTGGATGAGTTTCACCCTCGATGGAAAACAAATAAGACTGGTCGGGGAGACTACTCTCAGTCGTCAATGTATTTCTTTAAAGAACACCCTTAAACTTTATATGCAAGGAGAACGATGTTTTTTTGTTCAGGTTTGTGACAAGGAAATTGACCGAGAACATCCTCATTTACACACGGAGGATATATCAAAAGTAGTATCGAAATTATATCACGAGTTTGCTCCGGTTTTTTCCAATCTTCAGAAATTACCTCCGAGGAGAGTCAGAGATCACACAATAAGGTTGTTGGATGGGGCAGCCCCCCCTCACATCCGACCTTATCGATATCCTCATTCTCAAAAGAATGAAATAGAGAAATTGGTAAAAGAAATGCTCGCTGTTGGATTTATTCGACCAAGTCAAAGCCCGTTCTCGAGCCCGATCTTACTGGTTAGGAAGAAAGATGGTGGATGGAGGTTCTGCGTAGACTACAGAGAACTGAACAAAGTAAGTATTCCCAACAAGTTCCATTTTCCTATTATTGAAGAACTTATTGATGAGTTATATGGAGCAGCATGTTTTTCTAAATTGGACTTAAAAAGCGGGTATCACCAAGTTAGAATGGCAGCTAAAGACATTGAAAAAATAGCTTTCCGAACGCACGAAGGACACTACGAGTTCCTTGTCATGCCCTTTGGGTTAAAAAATGCCCCGACAACCTTTCAGGCTATTATGAAGAAAATATTTAAGCCCTACCTAAGGAAGTTCGTGCTTGTTTTTATGGATGATATACCGGTATACAGTCGAGACTCAACTTCTCACTTGACACATTTGCGGCTTATCCTTAAAATTTTGCAAAAGGAGCAGTTTGTAGTTAACAACAAAAAAAGTTCATTCTTCCAAACCACAATTCAATATATGGGTCATACACTTTCGGCTAGTGGGGTGGCAGCCGATGAAGAAAAAATTACAGCAATGCTTGCTTGGCCTACTCCACATTCTATCAAGGAAGTTAGAGGTTTCTTGGGATTAACCGGATATTATCGAAGGTTTATAAAGGGATATGGCAGCATAGCAAGACCTCTAACCGATCTTCTGAAAAAGGGAGCATTTCAATGGAATAATGAGGCCGAAATGGCCTTCAACAATCTTAAAAAAAGGATGGCTGCAACACCTATTCTAGCACTTCCAGATTTTGACATACCATTTGAGGTGCATGTTGATGCCTCGGATTCGGGCCTCGGTGCTGTTCTGATGCAAAGGGGACAGCCAATATCATATTACAGCAAAGGTTTATCGATAACTGCAAGAGTCAAATCGGTCTATGAACGAGAGCTCATGTCTCTTGTTTTGGCAATTCTCAAGTGGAGATCGTATTTACTTGGAGCCCCATTTGTCATTTACATGGACCAAAAATCATTAAAATATCTTTTGGAGCAACGGTTATCCACTCCCGAGCAACACAAATGGTTAGTAAAGCTGATCGGATTTAATTTCAAAATAAATTATAAGCCTGACAAGGAGAATAAAGTGGCAGATGCGTTATCGAGACGGGGCGGATGGACCGAACATGAGATGTTAAACTTCATATATGGACCAGAATTTCTGGACATGGAAACATTAAAATCAGAAATAGAAGCTAATCCAAAGTTACAAAATATCAAAAAAAACTTTGCAGGAAGGTAAAAACAATGACCCTAGATATGAGCTTCACAATGGCATTATGCTGTACAAGGGAAGAATTTGGATACCAGCCAACTCGAGTCTTAAATCCAAGCTTCTAAAAGAATTCCACAACTCTCCAATTGGAGGTCACTCGGGAGTATGGCGTTTTTTTAAACGACTAAGTGCCCAAGTTTATTGGAAAGGATTGACACGGGATGTCTAGAAGGAAGTTGCTATATGTCACACGTGCCAAAAAAATAAGATGGATTCTTCGCATCCTGCAGGCCTTCTCCGACCGTTACCTATTCCAGAGTTAGTTTGGGAAGACATCTTCATGGATTTTATTGATGGATTGCCAAAATCAGGAGGTTATGACTCGATTATGGTGGTGGTCGACCGGCTCACAAAATTTTCTCACTTTATCCCGCTTAAACACCCCTTCACGGCTAAACAAATTGCAGAAATTTTTTGCAAAGAAATTATCAAATTACACGGGCTGCCAAGAAGTATTGTTAGTGACCGAGACAAGGTCTTTACTAGTTCATTTTGGAAAGAGCTATTTCGGCTTCAGCAAACACAATTAAAAATGAGCTCGGCATACCACCCACAGACAGATGGCCAAACCGAAGTCATTAACCGTTGCCTAGAAGCATACCTCCGGTGTTTCACGTCCGACCAGCCAAAGTGGTGGTCAAAATGGCTATCATGGGCTGAATATTGGTACAATACCAATTTTCAAAGCGCAATTGGCATGACCTCGTTTAAGGCGCTTTACGGAAGAGACCCACCTTCTCTCATAAGATACTTCGGAGGCGGCACAACGATCAATTCACTCGACAACCTGCTTAAAGATAGAGATGATATTCTTCAACAATTACGAGCAAACTTGGTTCGGGCTCAAGACAGAATGAAGAAAATGGCGGATACGTCGAGAACAGACAAGAACTATGATATCGGTGAACTTGTTTGGCTTAGGGCACAACCATACCGTCAAAAATCTCTGACAAATCAAGACAATATGAAACTCGCTCCCAGATTTTTGGGCCCTTTTCCGATACTAACCAAGATTGGAGCGGTGGCATACAAACTTCTACTTCCAGAAGGCTCTAAGGTGCACCCTATATTTCATGTCTCCAAACTCAAGAAGGTTGTTGGGGAGCACACTTCATCAACAGAGCCAGTTGTCGGGGGAGCAGAACTTATCCATCATCAAGCTCGTCCGGCAGCAATTTTAAAAGCTAGGAATTCGTCGGGAGGACAGCAATTATTAATCCGATGGAATGACAGACCTGATGATGAGGCGACATGGGAACTCGAGGAGACCATACGGCAGCAGTTTCCGAATTTCGACCTTGAGGACAAGGTCGTTCTTCAGGATGGGAGTAATGTTGCACAGGAAATCACAAAGAAATGAAGATTCGGAAGATTCTATAGCAGGCAAGGGAAGGTTTGTTAGTAGTGGAGCAGGCAAGGGAAGGTTTGTTAGTAGTGGAGCAGGTTGGTTAAAGTTAGTTTTTGTTTTGTAATCATGGACGGTTAGGGTAGCTCTCCCTATTTAGCACGTCTGTATTAGAACTCTGGTTTTTATGAATGAAGTATTTTCTGGTTATCCAGCGTTATTACCAGATCCGTGGAATTCCGGGTTTGTGGGTTGGTCTACTAATATTTGAGGTATTACTCATCTCCAGCAAGGAGAGCAGAAAAGAAGGAGAACATTGTCCTCAACAGAAATTTAATATTGATTTATTGATCGCACAAATATATTAGAGCCACATCGAATGCAATGACATTTTCTTGCCAACCATCATTATACAAGTGAAATACTCGCATTAGGAAAATTTTGGAAGGTTTTTTATTTGATTTCCATGTTTGAGGAGTTTATTTCTTTGTTTTGTTTTTCCCACCTTAATCATTCTCCAGTAATTCATCCTTAGGCTTTTGATTCGAGAATCTTTAATTGTTTGCTGTGGGCTTGCTTGGTGATTGTTTTTTTCTTTTACTTAAGAATGTTCGATTTTTTTAGATCATCTTCATATTCTTATTTTGTTTCAATTTCACCTGTGATTTATTTGCTTATAGGTTGCTGAGAGGGCCCTCTTTTACTGGAATAATGAGCACATTGTAAGTTTAATTGCTCAAAACCGGAGAGTAATCTTACCGACAATTTTCCCATCCTTGGAGAAGAACATCCAAAGTCATTCGAACCAGGCAGTTCTTGGATTGACGGTGAATGTTAGAAAGATGCTCTTGGAGATGGACGTTGACTTATTCGAGGAATGTCAGAAACAGTATGCCGGCAGCCGAGTGGCAGAGGCCGGTGAGGTAGAGCAGAGGCGCATATCAACGTGGAAGAGATTGGCGGATGAAGCTTCGATGTGAATTTGGCCCCGTGAATCCCGAGCGTATAATTTTGGTATTATCGTTCTTAATTCTCAATCTCTGTTGGAATTTGATGGAATTTGAGGCAAATGTATTTGATGTGCAAGCAATTTGTTAGATCAACACCAAGAATGAATGCTTTCTCAAGGTATGCTTGTTTTTCAAACCCCCTAATCGAATCAATTTTATTGGCTCCGCTTCTTCTTCGTCTTGCTCGTAAATTATCCATTTTATGTCTATTACTTCGATATTTTTTTAGAGACGATGAAGGTCAATTAACACTTTAAATATTTAATTTATCAATTAATATTTCAAAATTTAGATAATTGTCAATTGATACATTATCGTGAAATTTAAGTAAGTTTTTTTACAACTTAATTTTAAATATTTTTGAATTATTATATTTTTTTAATAAGATTATTGAAAATGAAAAATTAGAACGAGACAAATAAAAGTTGGAGTGTAGAAGATTCGTAATTATGAGAATTTAATGTTAGAATCTCAGTTAATAAAATTTTAAATTTTAAAGTGTTAATTGAAAATACATTTATACTTTAAAATGTTAATCAATATAATTAAATGTTGAATGTATCATTTGAAAATGTTCATACTTCAAGATGTTATTTGATACGTGAGGTGAACGTGGTCTGGTCCGGTCCGATCCGGTCTGGTCTGGTCAGGTCTAATTTTTGGAGAAAATAATATTAGACTAATATATTTTAGTTTTGAAATTTTATAACCAGAAGCAAACATTACCATGATCGAACCCGAACCAGAACATAAACTATGGTCCGATCCGGTCTTTTTTCTTGATAGATAAAATAAAATAGTTTTAATATCAATAAAAACTAATAATCTCCAAATGAATTAATAGTCAACCAAAAAACATAGTACTTAATAACATTAAACACAAAAAATGATTAATATGATTAAAAAATTACAAAAATTATTAACTATAATATGAAAAGAATCTAAAATGCATATTTATCGACCTTCACTGCATTAGTAATCATCAAATTAATTGAACGTAACATAGTTCAGTCACGTTTAGTTCTTGAAAAAAAAATAAGACTGAATCAATATATTTTAATTTTTAAATTTTAAGATTATGATCAACATATACCAGAATCACACCAAAAGATTGTGATCTTGTCTAATCTGTTTGGCTGGGTCAGTTTTGTCGATCCCTAATTGATACAATTAACTTGAAAAATACACTTAATTACAAGGTGTTTATCGATAATAACTCTTTTTTTTAAAGTTTGAGGGATTGATTGTGGTACATTGGATCAGTCGCTAGGTGTGAAATTAGGCACCTAAGATAGCTTAGGATCATATCCATGGCGCCGTCTTTCTCTTCTCAATGTGTTAGAATCAAAGACAAAAACGGAATTGTATGCATATTATCGTAATGAAATAAGATTCAAGTGTGTAGGATCGTGTTTAACCTAAAGGGGGGGGAGGAATTAGGTTAATCGATATTTTATAAGTTTAATATAAAATTCTTCGTTTATCTCTTAAAAATTATTTATCTATTAAATGACTAAGCACAACCAATAATTAAAAAGTTTAAGGGAGAGAAGAATGACACTGGGCTTGTTAACGCGGTTCGGCCAACCTTGCATACGTCTGCGCTTCAAGGTTCCTCCTTGAAGATCTTTCAGCTCTACCTGGAGCTTTACTATGATTGACTTCCGGGTGTCAATCAAACCTTACAATTGACTCTTCTTTCTGAGAGGCGTCACCCCTTTACAATATCTCACAAGTAATAACTTGAAGTGTTTTGTGAANGTTGTGTCCGGTCGACATACGATCCAATCTCTTGAACTTCAATTGACTTCAATCGGTCGACATACTTGATAGACTGTCGACATACTATCTTTCTCTGGATTTTAAGCGGTCGACATATGTTGCGTCTGGTCGACATAGACCTGATCTCTTGAACCTCAATTGTCTTCAATCGGTCGACATACTTGATAAACGGTCGACATATGATTCTTCTCTGGTCTTTGAGCGGTCGACATAAGTACATACATGTCGACATAAGTTGCTTCTACGAGCCTAGCTGCACTTGCTCAAATTCAATTTTATCTTACATAGTTATCATCAAAAATAATTGATTGCTTTAAAACCTTTTAAAGCTAACAAAGTGTTCATCGAGAATTCAACTCGATGTAAATAAGCATAAATGTCGCCTGATATGGATTCCTAATTATAGTTTCACCATACAATCCATACATTAAAAATGTATTGGTTCGATTATAGTTATTTAAAAAATAATTACATTGTAATTCGACTTCATATTATGAACATAGGTTTATTGAAAATAATTGAGTTCGAGCCTGTGATTTTAATGATCGCACTTGTTTTGATCTTAGAACAAAAATGGGACAATATTTGAGCTACATAAACCCGAAAAAGTCAACAAATTGGATCAAACTCATTTCTCGGTCTAGTTTTGATTCGATCTTTTTGGCGTTTTGCTACTTTTCTTCAGAAAAAAGCCGATTTCATTCGGCAACGAGCTGAGCTGTAGAGTGTATTTGTTTCTAGCCACCATCGGCAACTATATATTCATTATAGAGCAATCATATCGCCAATTGGATTGATAAAACATGCAAGATTCTCTATTTTGGAATATAAAACACAGTGCAATAATTGTTCTTCATGCGCCATTGGGATCAGCACACAGCGGAGCACACATGCACAACAATGTCAACCCTAGAACAAATCAATAAACATGTAAAATGAAATGTTTTGACGTAAGGCTGATCATTGGTCGATTCGGCCAGATTTTATTTCGAAATAGAATGTAATAAGAATTAACAGTTCTGAATTTTTTGAATCGGAAGCGAAACCAACGATTTTGATTCAGTTTCGGTTTTAAGCTGATTTAATTTTATATTTAACAAATTTAAATATAATAATAAAATATATATTTTTTATTATATTTGGATCGAGTTTAAAGTAATTAGGCTAGTTTACAATCAGTTTTTAGATTTATATCTGATTTTATTAGAGTTTGAGTCGGTTTTAGAACTTTTTTTACTTCCGGTCTCGGTCCCGATTTCACAAGTTTTACTTTTAAATATCAGAATTCGCACATAAATCGCGATTTTTTAAAATTTGAGATGAAACTCATATTAAAAACAACTATTCTATATGGTTTGGAGTATTGGTTTAATCCACCCCTATTTTGATGAAAAGATTAGAATAAAAAGTTCGCACGGGCATAGCTTAGTTGACTCAGAGATGGTAGATTGGATACAATAGTCTAGGTTCGACGTCTGCGCTGTCTTAGTATGAGAGTTGTTACTCTCAATGTTGGGGTAGCTTATTGGGATATCAGGTAAAAACCTCTTATTTCTGGGCCGCTGAGACACCGTGATTTAACCTCATTACAAACTGTCAGGTCGAAGTGTGAAGGTCATGAAATGGAATGAGAAATTTCGACTTTTGTACAAGATTAGAACAAAAAGTTTTTTCAAAGATGAACTACCATTCATGCGTAGGAATAGAAGACCTGACATTATAGTTCACGTGGAGGAGACAAAAGCTGTCTTTTTTTCCAAAAGAACTCTCCATCATCTCCAATGGCACCGCCAGAGTCAACCCCTAATCTGGAACGATGCTGTAGCCATATCAATGATCACCAGTAATGTTACTTCTCCGTTTACTTACCCTAGTTTTTTCACTGTTTTCTGACCATTAGAGCCAAATTAATTGGAGACTTTCTCATCGGAAACTGTATACTCGCACATTGTTTGAAATCTTTTTGGCGGTTTGTTCGTTCCCTGCAATGGAGGTCACCGACATTTTCTTCTCCAAGGTTCTTGTCGGTTTGAATCCTATTTCTAACTTTTCTGCTTGAAATTAATTCAAAGCTAGCTGACGAAGGTAGTGGTGGGATCCATATCTTATAGCTAATACGTTGATTGGTCCGAGTGAGAGTAATGAAAGTTCATATGTATGATCTCTCTCTCTCTCTCTCTCTCCTTGTTCAGATCCATGATTGATCGACGAAACTCCATTTCAAAAATTGACTGTAGGGTTTTGATAAGTGATCCTATTTTCGTAGGGAGATATGAAATAACTGGAGACTAGTGCTGAAATATGAAAATGCAGAATGAAAATAATTCCGAAGATGAATGCTGAACAAATACAACCGGAGAAGAAGGACACAAGGACTCAACCAAACCCTAATTTCCTACAATTATCAAAAGATACGAGATTTTCAGGGAGAAAACAGGCGACGAACAAGACGACCAAAAGACGAATAAACACATGCAACGTGAATCATTTTATCAATAGCTCAGAAATCAGTCTGAGGAAGTTGTTCCCGGTCTTGCCTGATGAATAAACCTTCGAAAACAACGGCGGCGATACCACCGCCGATGAGTGGTCCGGCCCAGTAAACCCACTGATGGTCCCAGCTCCAGCTCACCAACGCGGGTCCAAACGACACGGCGGGGTTCATCGACGCTCCTTCGAACGCTCCACCGGCGAAAACATTGGCGCCGACGATTAAACCGATCGCGATCGGAGCAATCGTCTTTAGAGTTCCTTTGTTGGGATCAATGGCTGTGGCGTAGACTGTGTAGACAAGGCCGAACGTCATCACGATTTCGAACACGAAGGCGTTCCACACTGTAATGTCGGAGGAGAACGAGAACGCCGTTGTTGTCTGCCAAGCAAATCGGAACCCAAGTTAATATCTTTTCGGATGAAAAATCTATAAAAGCTTTTCAACTTAGTATTACTTCCATAAATTATAGACTCACCATGCCGTGGGTGGTGAATTTGAGAAGACCACAGGCGGCGACGGAGCCGAGAAGTTGACCAATCCAGTACACAACGAGGCGGATGAGAGTGACGTGTCCACCAACGAAGGCACCGAAAGTAACAGCAGGGTTGACGTGGCCGCCGGAGATGTTAAAACTGACGGCGACGCCGATGAAGAGGCCGAAACCATGGGCGAGTGCGGCGGCGATTATGGCGGCCTCCGTCGTAGAGCCGTTGCTCGTCAACTTTGCAAACGCCATTCCCGAGCCTTGGCCGGCGAAGACGAATATCAACGTCGAGATAAACTCCGCCACGCCGCACTTCCACAGCTCCGGCTCGAGGGCCTCTTGGGGCCGGCCAATGGCGACATTACGGAAAGGCATGGCGTCCGTCTGATCAAGATCGAACGGCGGGAGACTGATGTGTGATCGTCGTTTGGAGTGATTTTCTGCACGTCGATTGCTGTCTAGTCTTATAGTAGTAAAGAAATGGATGGCCCGCCCAACCGGCTCACCCGGTTGCCGGTCTGTTTTGAAGAGCGAACGTGATTGGTTGAAAACCGGCCGATGATAATAATTAGCATGAAATGGGAGTACACGAGTAGTCTACACTATGCCACGTCAACATTCAGGAGAGAGGTGATTTGGCTGAAGTAGAAGCATGAAAGCTTGCCACGTGTGATTCCACGTCATATTATACATAGTTATCTCAGGTAACAACGGTATAAATTAGGGGTAGTCAAAATTAAACTAGTATAGTGGTTTGAATCAAAATTGACAGTTTTGGATTGGATAACGATCTCAATTTTCAAAATTGTGAAATTAAAAACCAAAACGTGGGTAAAAAATGATTTGAAATCAGATAAAACTCGACCTTAAATTAAATAAAATCTGATATAAATTCAAAAATTTGTTCTAAATCTTTACCAATCACTCAAAATCTAACCTAACTATAATACAAAATATTTTTATTTTAAAAATATAAAAATGACTTGTACGTTACGATTTCGATTATAGTTCTAGTTGACTCCAAAATTGACCTTGCTTGCACCGTGCTCACCTTAGTATAAATGTCAGTCATCTCTGGGCTGCTGAATCATGTTAATTTACACTCTCATAGCCTGTCAGGCCGGGTGTGGGAGCTCTGGAGGCGAGAGATTTTACCTTCTGATAACAAGTATAAATGTCAGAGTAAAATAAAGTGAACTTGTTAAAAATAAAAATAAAAAAATCTAAAAAAACACACTAACAAAATAAGCAAACAAATAAATATATTTAAGATAAACTTAAATCTTGACACGAAGCGTTGTGATGTAAATATACGAAGACAAATGGGATGCATTCTTACGAAACATGCATTCAATAATTGAAGATCAATAAATGCTTAACCCATGATTGAATTAATTAAACACACTTGTAACATGCACTACCCAAATAATGCGATTATTTAAAATTAAACCTAGTGTAAATAAATAAATAAATTTATAAAAAAAAATAAGACAAAAGATGACCGGATTGAAACAACTGTCACCCACACCGATCGGGCTTCTGTGGTCCCCTGGCCCACGTGGTAGGCCCCACTGCTTCACAGTTTACACGTATTAAATATGTCATATATTTCAAATGGTTTAAATGTGCGTTCATATTTTATTTCTCATTATTAATTAATTAATTAATTAAGTTTAGAAATGCGTTAAAAATGTCGGGTTTAGAGTTTGGTCACATGGTTTGCTATGCAGGGGTACCCAACGTAAATCTTTATGTTGAATGTCAGTTTTCTGAATCCAAAAATGTCACTTTTACAAAATGTTGAAATCAAATCTGCCACGGCGTATTTACACGTCCATGGATCAAGGAATGATTAAGAAAAGTCAATTTTCAAAAAACAGCACGTGTTAGAAAAAAACTCAGGCGTGGTCGGCGTGTAATGGCCAGCAAAAACGGCACCGTCCACTGAAGTGCAGTCGGCGGGCCGTTTGCGGCTTCTGATCATGACTTGTGTCCTTGATTTCGTAGAGGAAGCTTGGGCTCTTAAATAGCATAAAATTATTAGGGTAAAATACTATGAGATTAAGGATCTTAAGCTTAGATTAAAAAACCTAAAATATAAAAAATAATATGATTAAATTAATATAATTTTTGAATTTATTTATAGAACTCACGTTAGATTTGTCCGATAGACTTCTATCTCGATAATCTACTTATTTAAACGTGCAAATGACAATCCAGCCCATTGTAAAAAGATCTTCAAATCAGTTACAATTTTTTGGAATAACCCTTTTTATCTAGAAGATTCTTAAATTTATATTTATGTTCGAAGGTTAACTTTATAATTTGATTTATAAAAATTATCATATATGAAATATATTCGAGCTTTTAGGCTTGACTTTGTAGGCACTCCATATCACATCATATGTGAGTCGATCTTTTCCAGTAACGTTGGACATAGGGCCGGGAAACCCGAGCCGGACCTTAAGGTCTGGTCTAAAATCGTAAATTTCGGGTCGGGTACGAGTAGGTTAACGAGTAAAAATATAAATTTTGGGTTCAGGTAAACGAGTAGGGAGTCCGGGTACCAGGTATTGTAAAAATACTCGGTACCCGTGTTTAATACCTGTAATCCAGCTCAGCTCTGCCCTCCAAGAATCAATTTTACGATTTTTCAATGATATTCTATTTTTTTATCAAAACTAAAAAATACTCAGATCGTACATGGAATACTCAGATCCTGGTAAGTAACATTTCAGAAAAGTTTAAATTTTGAGTAGACCCAAAAATACCCAGATCCTACCCGGAATACCTGTATCCAGGTATTTTTAGATAGATCTGAGTTTCGGGTACTGCTTCATACCCGATACCCGAACGAATCAAGTATTTTTTTTAAAAATACCTGACATATTAATCGTTTGCTCATCCCTACGTGGACAAGTGATTTGAAGGATCGAAACATGTCGATTTTCATCAATTGGCTTTGACATGCGAGTTAGTATTTATGATTGGCCCAAAATATCGGATTGAGCATGAGTTTCTATCTTTTCAATGCATAGATAGGCTCAAAATTATTTTTATTAATAAGAAATTTAAAGTCATGTTGTATATTAACTGAGTACTATTTTCAATTTTTTAATTAATTCCGATTAATTAATTTTCAATAATTGTTTGCTAATAGCAAAAATAATAACAATTAAGGAAGAGGAAATTAATTAAACATGCTTTTTCTAAATAATAAAATAATATTTTACCATAACGTACGCCGGAGTCCAATAAAACATATATTTTGAATTATCGTTATAATTATTAAAATAGATTGTTTTAACTCTTGAAATGTGTACTAAGTATCATATTTTATAAAATAATGCTAGATTTATGCTATTAACATACTAACGTGTTAAGTTGTAATTGGCAGAATTATAATACAATTAAAATATTAAAATTAAAAAAAATTATTTACTTTATTTATTATATTAATTCTATTTATTATATTAATTCCATAAATTCCATATCGTTACATCATAATTTCGAGGATTAAAATCTTGAGTTATTAAAATAAAGCGTATATTTAATATTTTCTCATTGAAAATTGAAAATCAACAAGACAATAAGGCTGAACTCATTCATGGCCAGCACAAATAATATATCAACAGACCAAACATGAACCAAGCTATTTGACGATGTCCGAAACAACAACTCGGCCCCGAGACGGAGTGGTTCCTATGCGAAATTCTTCCCCTGGAAGGTCTGTCCGAATTGCCAATTGCTCGGGGCGACATTCCAAGAAGTCGAGTGTCTCCCGTCGCTGGCTTTGACTCGGAAGGTGAGTGACTCACCGACCAACATAGCACTCGTCTTCCATTTTTGTCCCCACGTTCGACTCATCGGTGTCCATTTCAGCTTCTTGTTCCCGGTCACTTGCACTTCGGTGATGTCTCCGGCTCCTCCAACATTCCAAACCCGAACTTCGTTGAAATAAGGGTTTCCGGTGATCGTAAACCTTATTCCTCCCTTCTTCTTATTGCACGGAACCCTGAAAAGAGAGGACCCTTTAGTGGTGGCGAGCAGTCCGGAAATGTGAAATACGATGTGGTCTCAGTTTATTACGATTTGATGGTAATGTTTTAAAAAAATATATTTAAAAATATATTTTTTTATTATATTTAAATCGGATTTTAAGTGTTTTGATCAGGTTTGAAAATGATTTTTGAAATTTTTTTTTTAATTTCATTTAATTTTAGATCGAGTTTTATCTGGCTCTGGGTCAAGTTTTATTCCATTTGATTATTTAAAAATTAGGACTGTAGCCGAATCAAAACCGACTATTGTAGTCATGTTTGCGGTTCTTATTTGATTTTACCTTACCTTACCTTACCCTTTAGTAATGTTGTCTTAATTTGGTTGTCAATTGTAACAAAGAAAGCTAACCTCCTGTATTGAACGGGAACAATTCCGGCCTTGAATTCAGCAAGTTTGGTGAAGATCGGTTTGGCCAAATCAAAATGCTCGCGCGGTGGATTGCACCATCCTCCATTATCGTTCGGAAGGTTGAAGTTCGGCGGGCAATGATTTGTGGCCGTGATAATTATCGACGGCTGCCCGGGCTTGCACCATTGTTGAGTGTCGACGCATTTTAGTTCATAGCAAGCACCGCACCGCTCCCCGTTATTGAACAAAGCCGCGCTCAATGCCGCCGTTTCTAACCCGTAGCCTTCGTTTACGACGTCCTCGTAACCACAAGCACCCCCTGAAATATTATTTTATTTAACGCGGAATTATACGAACGAATTCGAACAAGCTTTTAAATTTCATAAATGGGTTTGGACGGGAGTCGAGAAAAGACCGTAACGAACCGAATGTTCTCGAGTCGCCTTCGTAGAAGGTGGCATGAGCGTTCTTCCACGGACCCGCCTTGAACAGTGTTCGGGATCGGTGCTTCGGCTTCGAAAGAAGGCTTCGACCTCCTAAAGCTCGATTAACCGCATGCTGCGCGGAAGCATTGGCATAGCCATGCAAGATCGTGACATGAACGAAGAGCAAAATCACAAGAGAACGGAAAATCGAAGCCATGGGAACGAAAATCGGTCGATCCGGTCGGTGGAATATTGAAGTGTAGTAGCATAAAGATAAGAAGGTTTATATAGGAGATTGCATTTTAGCTATGGCTATTTTTGTTCGAGGACGGAAGGACTTAGTTAAATTACTATATAAGACATTTTCTTAAATTCAAGCGTTTCTATCTTTGGTTTGGCTAAAACAATTTTGTACATCTATTTTGTGGCTAATAATTCAATGCTTTTTTATCAATATCTAATATTATTTCGATGAATTATCGAAACAAAATTCGATCTATTGCTCGGTAAATAGTCCTGAGGCACATCAATTAGAAGCAAATTAAGGAATAGATACGCCCACACGGGCATAACTCAGTTGGCTAAGAGATGATAGATTGAGTATAAGAGCCTAGGTTCGACGTCTGCGCTGTCCTAGTGTGGGAGTTGTTACCCCCAATGTTGGGTAGCTCTTTGAGATATCAGGTAAAAACTTCTTATCTCTGGGCCGCTGAGTCATCGTGATTTAACTCTCTCACAAACTGTCGGGTTAGGGTGTGATGATGTACATTAATGAACAACTTTTTGGATACATTAAGGACTTATTTCGCCTTTTGGGTACAAATTAAAGAATAGATATGTGTCATGATATACATTAATGAACAACTTTTTCGTCGAATATTTTAGGATAAATTATACATAAATATTCGTATAAACTTATATCTTTTCGCTTACAAAATGAAAATATAAAAATATGAAAATATTCGTACATGCAATTTTTGAGAAGAATTAGTCTATATTTATGTCATATCCTTTAATTCAAATAATAATAATTATTTATATTTTTATTTAATAAATGTATTTGAATTGACCCAATCATATAATACGTCAGTAAATATGACAAAAATATAAGCTCAGACTTACTCGGATGAGAAACATACATATCAACCAAAAGCATCAAAGCTACGTATTAAAAGTGGTATCATCTTCTTCAAATACAAGACTATCTATCAAAACAATGCCAATTCTATGAAAAACGATTAAAAAGGAGATCCAACCGGAGCTACGAGGCCGAGGTGGCGCATGATTCTGAGTCTCCGAGGTTGCCTTGTCGTTTTAGGAGAAAATAACACTTCCTGCAAAAGGGTAAGAGAGTTAGATTTTGGTGCATACGATAAGCTAAAATCTTTTAATTCGTAAGATACGTCGAAGTGAATTTTCGGCCTTTTCTCTCGCTTCCCCCTTCCTCTTTCTACGTTTTCATCACCTACTCTGCTTGAACTCGATGATGACCATTTATCTGTTCATACGCAGACGGGAAACCCGAATAAGCAAGATTAACTTGTAACATAACTATATAAGAGAAAAATAGCTACTCCACAGAACCTCGTTTTTCGATTCAGCAAATAAAAAACACATGTAAATAACGCGTACCTAAAGACAGATCTTGTTGATGTGAGTCGCCTGAATCGTTGCTATCTAATAACAATCTGGACGAGGTTAGTTGCTCTTTTCGACTCAGAGCCTGCTCGCAAGAAAGAGCGGGGAGTCAACATATCGCAAAAGTGAATTGGAACGAAAATGAAATCTTGTCATAGACCGTGTCGGGATAAGAACGTACCAATCTTAAAGCTTCTTGGAACTCATCCATAGGGTTATTTCTTCTTTCTTCGTAACACTGAAAAGAGGCTTTAAGTTTAGTCAATTAAGCATAAATTTTGAAAGAAATTAAATAATATGCATCATATATAGATTTGCCTTTTTTACTAATTGTACCAGTTCGGATAAACAATTCATATATATTTAAAACGATGATTCTAGAACTACTTTTTTATCATACATTTTTATTGTACACGCTGACGTGTCGACTCATGATTAGTTAAATAAATTTAATAAATTCATGTTATATTTTAATACATTAACTGTACTCGACATGACATTATATACAATAAGAAAGTAGGTTCAAAAAGTAATCTTGCATTTCTTTTTTTAAAAGAGTCGTCATATATGAGTCTAATATTATGTGTACGAGTAATCATTTACGTACATCTTCAAGCAGTGAGAGGTCTCTCTCTGGATCAACCAATGCACTGAACAAATAAAAAGATAGTATGAAATCAACACCAATTCTTAAAACTATGAAGCCATGAAATGAAGGCATCAATAACATAAAAGAAATCGTACATCTGATTACTCCCGTAGAACTGTACTTGAACATGTCCATTTGTGCATTGGTGGCTTGAATCTTCTAAAACGGAGCCTTCTCCCATAATCTAAAAATGTCATGAATGAGCCATCCAATGCAGTTTCAAAGTAATATATCATGATCCATAACTAAGTATAAAATTTTGAGAAAATTAATGCTAGATTTACATCTTTATCATATCTTCTTATTGTATACGCTAATGTGTTAAGCTGTGGTGCTATGAATACAATAAATAATTATTTTAATTATAATATATTAAATGTATTTTGACTAGACTAATCACAGCTTAACACGTCAGTGTGTATAATAAGAAGATATGATAAAAATGTATTTTTCTTTAGAGAAAATATACGTATTCTCTCAATGGAGGAGTTTCTCCGGACACAAAGGATTATACATTCATGTTGACTTCCAAAGTTGAAGAAAAATATGATTTGTTTGAGTACCTCAAAACTTAACTCTTGGGCATACAATTCGATACATGAATCGTGGGAAAAAAGGAAGAATGAAGAAAATAAACTTACTTCACCAGGCCACCAGGTTTGGCCATCCGTTTTTGCCCAAACCACACTCCCGGGATCGACACAAACACCGCTGCTCTTGGCTTTGACGTACGGATTATGCGAATCGAAGTCCAAAATCTCGGCAATAACCTTGTGTTGATCATCTGAAGAGCTGCATAAACATGGCAAAGGGGTTCTCACTTTTTATCTTAAAAACATCGGCCAGAAAAGAAACCAAACAGAATTCAAAGCTAGACATTGTAATCAAGACAAAACCTGTCGCTTAGGGGGTCTCGAGAAGCATTTGAACATAATCGCAGTCGACTATTCTCGGACTCGCTCCATAAGACGGAAGAATTGGCTAGATTGCCTTCATTTGAGCCATCGAAACTACTCATGGCCATAGTTGACAATCCAACTCTACTGAAGGATCGCCTCCATAACATGCTTATATCTAAGATCGACAAGAAAAAAACATTGCCGACAGTTGTTTGATGAGTAGCAAAAGTAATGATTTCAAGCCTCGTGAAAATTTAGATTTGGAAAATTCAAACTCAGTTGAAGAACCATAGCAAACACGACGATTGAGATAGCAATAATCAACAAATTTTTCTTTTCGGCGAGGACGTGAATAAATGGCAGATCAACATCCATGGAGAAGGAAAGATTAATACCGAAACTGGTCGGAGATTCAAAATAGGCGAAGAAAAGGGAGAAATCAGTGCGGCGTTTGGGCGGGGAGCTTCTAGGTTGTTGAGAAAGCTTCGGTAGCATATTAATTTGCTCTCCTTTTCTCCCTCTTTTCCTTGGTGTCCCCTTCTTCGCCATTGCTGAGAATTCCAAGCTCGACCCTAAATACAATCCTTGAGGAAGAGAAACCCTAGAAGTAGAAGAAGAAGATTGGGTATTCGATCAACGACATCAAACGCTAGAATTGGGCCAATACGGGCCATCTCCGAAACTATTGAAAAGCTTGGAGTAATTTTCTTCGAGCAAAGAGTTAGCAATGAAGGGATAACCTAGCCTTCATCTCAAATCCGCCATTTCCTCTCGCGCTTTTTGGTCAAATCCCCCATTTCCTCTCGCACCATCCTGATAACTCTCGTTAGGATGAGAAACACTCTCTTTCTTCTTCCAGACTCGCCGATTCCATCGTTCTTCCAATTTCCAAGCCCACCTAGAAATTACTGAACTTTAATCAAGATCATATCTTGATTAAACTCGTCAAAGATATACAAGTTTCGTAGCTTATATCATCTATGACCCAAATTACCATTTTTTTTTCACTTTTGTTTTGAAAGATTACAACATCGTTCTACTCACAAGAACAGGCTAGTCCTTCAAATTATCCATACTTCTTGTCCGTAAATTATAAACAAAGTGTTGTTCTTCCTTGACATTAGTGATTAACCATAATAAAATATTGAAATGGTCGATTTTAATATTATTTTATTTTATTTTTTAAAATAGGCCAATAACGATTTTAAGAATAAAAAATAGTAAAACAGGAACTGTATGTCAAAAAAATTATAAAATCAAGTAAAATTCAATCAAAAATTTGATATAAATCTTAAAATTAATTATAAACACGCTCAATTACTTAAAACACGATCCAAGTATAATAAAAATATATATTTTATTTTTATATTTTAATTTTTTTAAATATAAAATAAAACTAAATTAAATTTAAAATAAAATTAAAACTAAACTGAGTGAGACAGGCTGGTGACTACGGCTGATTGAGACATTGCATAGGATTTTAAGGTACCCTTGGAGTTTGTACCAAAGCATGTATTTCAAAATCAAATAGATAATATTTAAAATAAATAATATTATATTATCTATTAAAAATGAAAAAACTTTAATCACTAGTTTATTNATCGGAACCAGAACTGTGAGCTCTTATTCCTATTCTATTTCATGATAAAGTTGGCCAAATCAGCCCGTGCCCACTCTATCACAAACGATATCACTTAAAACTCAATCTTCTAGAAAAAAACTTACTAAAACAGTACAATTAAGAGTAACAACTCTCACACTAAGACAGCGCAGACGTCGAACCTTGACTCTTGTACACAATCTACCATAACGAACCCTACCCTGCTTATTAATAATCAAAGCCGACTTCAATACAAAAAATATTTTTTAAATTGATTTAATCCTACTTAAACGCTACAGTTTGTATCATGACTAAATACTTTTTAAACATAATTTTAGAAGAAAAAAAATACATTAAATAAATATTAATTAAATTAATCATAATTTAACAGGTAAACATATATAATTAAAAAATAAATCTAATTTTACTCGTATTTTAATATACGTCTAGTTGGTTAGACTACTTCTTTACACATCCTTACTCGTCATCCACCTTCGGCAGGAGATAACTCAGGCGCCGCTCTTCGCACTCAACAAGAAAGCTCCCCGAGATGGCCGAACAGTCTCCCCAGCTCCACTTTCTCGTCGTTCCTTTCATGGCGCAAGGCCACCTAATCCCGGCGGCGGAGATTGCCAGCCTCTTCGCCCAGCGCGGCGAGCTTGCCACCATCGTCACCACACCCCTCAACGCCCGACGAATCCAGCCGCTCGTCGATGACGCCACCGCCGCTGGCTTCCCACTCCGGCTTGTCCAGCTCGAGCTTCCTCTGGCCGAGTTTGATTTGCCCGAGGGATGCGAAACCATGGACGCGTGTTCTTCGAAAGACGTGATCAAAACTTTCTTAAACGCTGTTTCGAAACTCCAAAAACCTCTCGAACGATTAGTCGAAGAGATGAATCCTTCTGTAAGTTGTATAATAGCTGATAAAAATCTTCACTGGATGGCTGAAGTGGGTTCTAAGTTTGGGATCCCGAGGCTTTCTTTCGACGGTATGAGCTGTTTTTCTCTTCTTTGTTCTCATAATATAAGGCTCTTCAAGCTCCATGAAAGAGGGTCTGAAACTGAGCAATTCGAGGTTCCTGGTTTGCCTGATCGAGTGAAATTCACGCCCTCTCAATTGCCCGGAGATTTGCACTGCCCACCATCGCAATTAAAAGAATTTCAAGAAAAAATCAGAGACTCTGCTGAATCTGCAGATGGGTATGTCGTGAACAGCTTTGATGAGCTGGAACCGGAGTATCTCTCCGGTTACCGGAAAGTTAAAGGAGATAAAATCTGGTGCATCGGGCCGGTGTCTCTGTCTAACAAAACCGCCGCTGGTTTAGCTCGGAGAGGCAATAACGAAACGACGGTTGACGTTAGTCAGTGGCTGAATTCACAGCCGCAACGCTCGGTCGTTTACGTTTGTTTAGGAAGCCTCGGCCGCCTATCGCCGCCGCAAATGGCGGAGCTGGGACTAGCTTTAGAAAAATCAAACCACCCGTTCATTTGGGTGATCAAAGACGATAAGAAAGGGGATCTGAAAAAATGGATCGAAGAAAACGGATTCGAAGAGAGGGTAAAAGGAAGAGGGCTTTTGATCCACGGCTGGGCTCCTCAGTTAACGGTGCTGTCCCACCCTTCGACCGCCGTGTTTCTGACTCACTGCGGCTGGAATTCCGTCCTGGAAGGCATCTGCGCCGCCGTGCCGTTGCTGACGTGGCCGATGTTCGCCGACCAGTTCTACAACGAGACGGAAATTGTTCAGATTTTGAAGGTCGGCGCGAGGATCGGGTCGGAAAAGTGTGTACCCATCGGAGAAGAAGAGAAGATGGGCGTTTTGGTAACGGCGGAGGAGATTGTGAAAAACATTAACGCCGCCGTCGGCGGCGCCGAAGAGGCGGAGCTAAGGAGAGAGAGAGTAAGAAGACTTGCAGAGACGGGGAAGAAGGCGGTGGAAGAAGGAGGATCTTCTTATCTCAATATTTCTAGTCTAATCCAACATGTTAGAAAATTCAGCGACCAACAATGGCAGCCATGAAAGTTTATCTCTAATTGAATTAATCCATAACTCGGAGTTTCTGAAGAACATCTTCGATTTTCAACTTCAATTCTCACTCAAAACTGCAACCGAAGTCAACATTCTTCTTGTCGCAAATTATCAATTGGCAATTTAATTATTCCCTTCACACTGTGCTAGAGTCACCTAGCCACCCATGCAGTATTCATGGGCGTCCTCACCGATTTAGTTTAGTTGATTTAAAGATGTCAGTATTAGTATTAAGGATCCATGGTTAGATTGACAATTTTCAATAATTATTTTAGATTTATTTATTTATAATTGTATTTTTTTCTTTTTTTTTATTATGATTGCACTTTTTTTTTAATAGATAATTTTTTTTTTNGGCGGCGCCGAAGAGGCGGAGCTAAGGAGAGAGAGAGTAAGAAGACTTGCAGAGACGGGGAAGAAGGCGGTGGAAGAAGGAGGATCTTCTTATCTCAATATTTCTAGTCTAATCCAACATGTTAGAAAATTCAGCGACCAACAATGGCAGCCATGAAAGTTTATCTCTAATTGAATTAATCCATAACTCGGAGTTTCTGAAGAAAAAAAATCAATTAAAGTGCGATTAATAAGGGCCTTCACATAATATCCTCAATCTATAATTCCATACAATATGAGATTGGACACGCCTTCACCCCTTCGGACTATGCTTATTTGAATGTTTTTTTCTAAAATCGTTTTGCAACTTTACATCGGGTACCTCGACCCCACATCAGACGTCTGTACCGGACGACTCTCACCCGATATGACGTATGTCAAGATTCAACGTACTTCTTTTAAAACTTAGAGGTTTTTTTACCCTAGGTTTTATGTAACTTTAACTATACATACACATATATAAGAAGTTAAATATATAATCTTCGCCTTATCGATTTCATAAGTACAGTTACAGTCGGTTTTGAATGCGTAATATACTAAGTAAAGCAACTCCAACTATGTTAGTACTATGCATTTTGAGCTAACCACAAAAGAAAAATATAAATAAAGCTTATTAATAAAAAATAAAAAATATTATACTGAAAATACTAAGAGCTCTGCAAACTGTATCAGAGCCTCGAACTAGAATTGTCCCCAAAAATGACTAATAGTGCATTTTGTTCATGCAACGAAGACTTATCGTAAGGATCTAACTCATTCCAATGTGTATGCACGTGTTTCGTGCTAACTCGAGAAAGAAACCTGTACATAGACAATCATTAAACGAACAAGATTATACTGAGCAACAAACTTTGCAATTTCAGTAATTAAAATGGCATCTAAGATTGATTTCACAGAAAGAACACAGCCATTGACTGCGAAATTCAGATCAGAGAATCAATGAACTGAAAATAATTCCAGTTTTCCAATTTTACAGCAGAGCAGTTTGTTTGCCCAATGGGTTCTCTTAAGCAAGTCGATATCCCCATGACAAACTGCTTCCATGGATTGCATCTTTTCCTTGAGAAAAATGACCAATTTTTACAATAATAATTTGCAATTTGAACCCAAAAGTATGATCAATTAAGCAAATCAAACTCCAACGTTTTTAAATCGGCAAAATGAACCCGAGATGACAGCTAATTTACCTTCGGATGCAACAAATGAAGGCATAATATGGTCATTAAACACAACAATGGTAGTTCCATTAGTTCAAGCATAAAACTTGTACTTGCTTACAAGGGAAGAAAACCACGATATCAAGCAGAAATTCTCGCATAAACAAGTTATTTTAAGGAAAGTAAGCTGGCCAATTGAAGTAATACGAATCTCTATGGTCCCTGTCCATGTACCGATTCCACTGCAGAAATTTACAAAAATGTCAGCAGAAAACAATTAATGAACCTTAGAAGCCAGATATGTATGGCTTGTAGGATTTCCTGATCAGACAAATGATGTACCTTAAACTTATATGGTTGGTTCTTCTCCTTGGCCTTTTTCCAGTGATAATGCTCAAACATCATTGCCTTGTCATGCCAACTGTAAACAACAATGGATTTTGATTGGTACTATAAGAGAAGTACAATGAACTTGATCTCCAAAACATAATCAAAGTGTAGAATGACCATCCATGTCTCTCCTTCATCCTCATCCAAGATAGTTTCTACCTTCAAATTGTGCTCAAGAACAGTTGTTCAATTTCATAGGAACATTCAGAATTGAGAAGTAAAATGGGGGCCTCAATTTAGGGGTAGAAAAAGCTGATCTCACATGATTTCACTTCAAATACTTTCAATGTTCTGAGTAAAAATATGAGAACCCCAACCATTGTAATACAAATGAAGTGCCCGGGAGTAGAAAAACATGAATTTTACAGGCTAGACCACAAAATTTGAGCAATTTTATCTTCAACTAAAACTAACTGGATTTCTAAACTACAAACTATCCCAAAGTCAAGAAACGAATCCTCATAATCACTAATACATCTATGTCGGTGCACTTAATTGAACATACTAGGTCAAGCGATGATTGGAAAGTAAGTTTCGAAAGAAGCAAAAAACAAAAATTAACGAAGGGGGAGCAAAACTTAAAAGAATGGAACCCTAAATTAGTTGAAGAAAAGAAAAGCGAGAGAAAAGAGTACTTGAATTGATTGGAGAGTTGCCATAAGTAGGGATTGAAAAAGGTAATGGCAGAGAAAGCAGCAGATCCAATCCAAATGTTAAGAAAACGATCCTGGTCGGCGTGCGGAACTCCAGGATCACCTCGATAAGCGTTTCCGAAGTAATTCTCCATTTCCGACTTGTCTAAGCTGTAAAAGCGAAAGAGATGATATTGAGAGAGAGAGCGAGCGAGAGAGAGAGAGAGATTACCAAAGGGTTCGCCGATGCTCACCGGCTGCGGGCAGAGGACGAGATAGGATGATGCAGAGACTGAGGATAAGAAGAAAATTGAAAAAAAATATATTAAAATTAAAATATAAAAAAGTTAATTTTAGACTTTGAGTTTTGAAAAAATAGGTCAAATTGAACCTGAGTTTATAGAAAATAAAAATTGAGCTCGTCGGACGCATAATCGGATGAATCATTCGTCCGAGTGAGACACAGGTCGGGCGAATGATTCATCCGAATATGCATCTGACGAACCCGATTTTTGTTTTCTGAAAACTGAAATCCAATTCGACCTATTTTTTCGAAACTCAAATCCAAAATTATTTTTTTCTCTAAAAGAAAAGGGAAGGTTCAATTTTACTATTGAACAACGAGTAAAAGAACGAATCTACCGATTAACTTTCAAAAAGACAAATCCACTACTTGAGGCAGGTCGGACCTCCCCGTCAAATTTCATTGTGCAAGTATTGCGAGATAATATTTTAGAAATTTTCGTAGATTTTTTATAGTGGTATAATTTATAATAATTTATTAAATTTAAAAAATAAAAAATAATTAAAATTGCATGAATTTAAAAAAATCGTCTAAATGAGATCACTTAGAGCAAAATTATGACATTCTAAAAATTTAACATTAAATAATGCAATATCTTATACTCCAAATCTAACGCGATAGATACCGAATCACGAAACAAACGACCCTTGCATATTGTTCTTGAAAAGTTTTTGAAAAATGAGCACTCATGTTCTCAAAGTTATGGGGAGTGTATTCTTAAATTTGTAGAATTTTTTTTATTAATGTATAATTTTTAATTATTTTTTTATTTTGTTATTAAAAAATTTATAATATATCGTACCGCTGCGCAAAATATATAAATTTTTGTAAAATATTGTCTTACAACATTATAAATATGTGATCAAAATTTAAAGTCATTCAGATAATATTTACTTAAGAAAATTAGACAAAACCATTAATATAAAAAAAAATTCTAACCCATCGCTTGGTCACTTTCGACATACGGACGTCTGCATGTCGATATGGTGGCATGTTGGTTGGTTCTTCTTGTACCCAAAGGCAAAATTTCTCTCCCTCAAGGCCTTCACATCCCGGCCCGACAGTTTGTGAGGGAGTTAAATCATGGTGACTCAGCGGCCCAAAAATAAGAGACATTTATCTGGTTGGTTCTTCTTTTTTCGAAGTTCAGTAGTCAATTCATTCTTTTTTTAATAATTCAATGACAAACATTAAACTTTATATTATAAGAAATTAGATAATATTTCAAAACTAAAAATATAGAGCTTTTCTTTTCAGACATGACAAAGTGACCCTCCTCCATATTTATACACCATTAAACTTTGGTTTCTTGTCATTCTCGCTATATATATTATTTGGGAAAGGCTTCGATGATTGAAACAATCATCAAAGACTTCACATCGAAAGAAATATCAAATAAATGTTAGAGATGAAGTGTTACTTAAAACAATATTAAGTTACAAGCGTTTATTGCAAAAAAAAAAATTAAGGCATGATATTAGACTTACAAGCCACCGAGCTTGTCGAGAGGTTCGCTTCGCTTGCTTAGTTTATTCATTGAAGGTCACGTCCAATGTATTTTAATTTTTAAATTAGAACTAAAACTGAACATGAATACACCCAGACCAAAACTAGTACCGGCCAAGAACTGGATAACAAGGCCTAGTTTGGTCCGGTTTTAGATTTTTGTTGTAAAATAAATCAAGCAAATTTGCGATCACTAAAAATTACTAATATCTAACAATTCAATTCAACAAAATAATATATAATAATTAATATAAGAGTAATATCTTAAAAATATTTTAATTAAAAAATTAAAACTGTCAAAAATTAAGTTAAAAATATAAATAAGAAAGTATTATATTTTTTAAATTTCAAAAATAATATAATTTTTTTATATATTTCAATTACCCATGTGTATTTTGAGTGAATATCTCAAAAACATTTTCTTAGCAATGAATACTTTGATTTATCCTTGGATACGCAATCAAAGGGGAGACACTTACAATAGTAGAACCAAATTACTCACGCCTTCTCCTTGCCTCCTTTCCTTCGCTTCGAAATCCTCCTGTTTTTCCTGAATAGAGAGTGCTGTCAAGAGAAACTGCAGACAGTGTTTACGAACCCGACGGCCATAGTTGGAGTGAAGGACCCGGCCATAGTTATACCGGCGGCTTCTTTCGTCTTTTCCTCTTATCTTTT
>QAOC01006679.1:30058-41414 GCA_003255005.1 Begonia fuchsioides
CAATCGAAATCGTTTCATCCTCAAAATCAATGCATAAAATGAAGAGAAAAAAACATTTAATTTTTATTAAAATTGACCAAAGTTTTAACGAATTCGTCACAATAAAGTGTGTATTAAAATTTTATTAAATCTAAAGTGTGTATTAAAATTTGAATAAAATATAGTTGTATTTTCAATATGAATATTATGTGAAGATGGAAGAGAGAGTGACTCACAAAGTAGGGATGGACGTATCGGTCTGGCTCTGCCCGATTTTATTATATAATAAAATTAGAACTGAAACAAGAACCAACAGATTTACGATTCTGATTTTAACGCAATTTTATTATATTTATATTGAATTTTAAGTAATTGAACGAATTTATAGTTAATTTTAAGATTTATATCGAATCTTAAGTAATTTTAGGATTTACTCGATTTAAAATTTTTTTTGACCGACGGTCTCGGTTCAGATTTAACTGTTTTTTATTTTTAAAGGCCAAAACCAACTCATAAGTTAAATTTTTTTAAATTTAAATTAAAATTTTATTAAAATTGATAATTCTAATTTAATTTATAATTCTGATTTTATTTATTTTCTTGACATAAAGGAAGTGCCAGTTACATATGGAAGACCAAGCAGCCCCATCAGTAGGCCCTCCTGTTAGTAGGGCCCAAAGAATCATCAAATGGGTCCCACTTATCTGTCCCCCTTCCTCCCCCAGGTCCCATCACCACTGAAACACAAAACCCTACTCTCCACAACTCTATATATATTCACCTCTCTCGCAAGATCAATGGTGTCTAAAATGGTCCTGGCTAATCTCTCCCCCTCAGATCCCAACCACCGTCATCCCAGCTCCGGCAGAGCCGAGCCATCGCTGAAGATTCCACTCGTTGCACCTCGCAGAAATGGCGTCTCTTCTTCCAAGGACCGCCACTCGAAGGTCAATGGCCGAGGCCGTCGTGTACGGATGCCGGCTCTCTGCGCTGCTCGTATTTTCCAGCTCACGCGCGAGCTCGGACACCGCTCCGATGGCGAGACTATTGAATGGCTGCTTCGCAAGGCGGAGCAATCCATTATTGACGCTACTGGCACCGGAACTCTCCCTTCTCCGCCGGTTTCCTCTGCCTCGCCGTCTCTCACCTCTTCATCTCCGTCGATCTCTTGTAGGCTTCAGCCATCATCTATGTCTGCAATCGACGAGGAAGCTATTTTCGCGGCTTCTGCTCCGCAATTGAGCTGTCGATTGGATTTAGGGATTGAGTCGGTTGATGAGTATCGGCATATGCCGTTTACTGCGTTGTTGTTGCAGCCGTCGACGGCGGAAGAGGTAATGGAGAGTGAAGATGAAGGTGTTCTTGGAGATCAGTAGGGTCAGATTGACTTGTTAACACTTGAATCTGAACTGATTTTGAATCTAATATTGACCTCTTTCTATCATTCCCTTCACCTTTTATCCTTTCGTCTTGATTTCCTGCATTTCTCCACTTTGCTCTGTCTGCTGCAGGAAACTTCCAGTTATCGGTAATGGCTACAGCTTTTACTTTCCCTTTTAGCTGGAGCCAGATTCATCGAGGATTGATTGTCTGATCTGATCAACAATCGCAGAAAAGCAATTCAAATGTCCAAGTGAAACGCGAGAGAAGATGGATTTTCATGGCCGCCCTAGAGGAGTGACTTTCTTTTTCGTGTACAAGGAGCTTCGATTGATGTCGAGGCATTCAACTCTTTCTCGTCTTCCAAAGATCCAAGAACAACCCTGCGTTAAACTCCAGTAGAAATCCTGAAATTTGAGCAACTTTGAAGATTCAACGATCTGAAAAACACATGTATTCGGGTGAGAAATCCGTCATTAGAGGTGCAAGATAAATTGGTATTTACTAATACAAAAAAAAATTACTTCATCAAATCCACACAATAATGGGCCCAATCTCAAGTCAAGCATTGAGCATTTGGTTGATTGAAATTTGGATAAATTAAAGGTTGGATGGGTCGAAGGGCTTCATCATTTTCGTCTGTAACTTATTTAGGATGCTTTCTAGAGTCGTGAAAAATCAAATTGAAACCGTAAATTATACTAGAATTGTTGGTTTTGGTCCAATTCTGATCTCGATCCCGGTCTCAATTTTTAGAAAATCGTGATTCTTGTTATGATTTTTGTCTTTAGCACTAAAAAATCACGAAACCAGAACCGTGACCATAGATGAAAAATAAATTTAAAATTTAAGTAAAATTTGACTCAAATCTTATCCCGATAAAAATCAAAAGACCGATTCCAAAACTCACTAAATCACTTAAAATCCGACTCAAATATAATAAAAATATATTTTTTTATTTTTTATTTTAATATGTTAAATATAAAATAGATCTAGAACTGCTATGTATTTCACTGTACTGGTTCAGTTTCCAAAATTTAAAAATATGGGGTTCTAGTTCTATTTTGTTATAATACTATATCAGACCAGACTGTGCTCATCCCTTATCCCAACAATAGCACCATGGATGTGCAATCATATTTCAGAAGTTTGGTTTCCGTTCGGGGAGAATATCGCTACTATTTGCCGTCAATTATGACATTGATTCAAACTAATTCGTCAAATTCGGTCCCATGTGAAATATTCTAAACAACAAATTGTTTCATAAACTACAATAAAATTCAAACATGTATTCAAATGAAGTAATGAAGATGAATTAAACATATACTATAATTTTAACAAGTTGACAAAATAATTGTTGAAAATTGGAAAAAGTACGATTTCGATTAAGATTATGGTATTTGTTAAAAAAATTTGAGATATCCGTTTCAAAATTCTTTTTATTTCAAAAGGTGAATCAATAATAACATTACTCGACTGTCAAAATTATGAGTGACAATCAGATCGATTCGTCAAACCAACTTAATCGACTAGTAGGATTAGATCAAACTGATAACTTAAACAAATCGATGTGAACTTAACTTGTAACCTACTCAAAATTTCGGTCGTTATTCAATTGGGTGTGACTTTTGATCTAAATTTTTATAAATTGACAATTGGATCAGGTCAGATAACCGATCCAATCTAATTCTTTTATAAAAATAATTAAACTTTAGTTGAGTTCGATTAGTAACGGATAAGTTTGAAATTTATGAAATTAAATTTGAACCCGAACAGAAATAAGTTCAAAATTTTAATTTGATTTCGTCTCGGGTGAATTATTTAATTGGTTAAATTTTGAATCGATTTTTCAAGAACTGACTCACCAGCTTGAGTCAATTTGGTTCAAAAGAACTTACCCGCACCAGCTGGGTCCCACCTATTCAAAATAGGGTAGTAATTTATGGCATTTTTTTTATAATGAATACTTTAATAAATTTTTAAAAGAAGTTAATATTTGATTCATGGATTGAGAATTGAGATGCAAAATTAAAAAAAATAAAATAATTAATAAAACAAAGAGACGGAAAAATAGGTACAACGAAGAGACGGCGTCGTATGGTTTGAATACGATCCCCTGAACCCCAAACTGACGCGTCTGAGGCAGTTGCGGAATCCAAACTCTGCATTAAACGCTGACAAATTCACGTTTGGAATCCGCCTGATAAATAAGCAGACTTCGTATTGCATTACCATTTTTCCGTTCGCCGTTTTGGCGGTTCTTCGGCTTTATCTTCTTTTGGGACATTTGCTTCAATTGATTAATCATTTCTCCTTTTTCTACTGGTAAGATCTTCGGATTCATTCTCTGGAGTTCTTTATTTTTTTAGGCTGCCGAGTGTCTTTAATCGGAGGATTTGAGCTTGTTCGCTGCTCGTGATTGTCTCTCCGTCAATGAGGTTTATATATATTTTGCTCTACCGCGATTAGAAGATAGGAGAAAGTGATTGTTATTGTTTTTGTGTCGAAACTCTTTTTTATTGCTTGATTAGGTAGTTTAACTTGGCTCACTCGATTTCACTTTGTTATTATGTCTTGACTCTCCATTGGTTTATGTTTGAATGTAAATGTTTCGAAGATTGTTTGAATTCATTTCTTAATCAACTAGTAAACTGTGTTCTCTATATAACCTGAATAACTTAACATGAATGCGAGAGTTTAAATACTCCCAACTTATATTGGTAGTATTGTTGTTTTCTTTGCACCTCACTCTGGTTCTCTGCTCAACAAATTTGGTTCATTTCTATTCTCGCTTGTTTTGTGCTTGACCAACATCCTTCTCTTCATAATATTGATCTGCTTTGCTGTTGGTAGTCCATCAAATGTTGTCTCAAACAGCTTTTTGTAAAATATATGGTCTTTCTGGGGAAGTTAACAAAGGATGTTATGTTGTAGTTTTTTTTATGATTAGCCATATTAAATATTATTTCATTTCTAATAATGAAGGGATGCCGTTCCAGCCATGGATACTATTTATGTAGATTATATTGGGCCTAAGAAGTTAACCTAGGGGACACTAGTTTGCAATTTGCCTAATGCTTTACTCCTGCAAAAGTAGACTTAAGTAGTATGAATACGTTGGTAATTCAATGGAAAAAGATATTTGAATCCTTGTTTTTCATTATGTTTGTCTTGGAAGTTCTTTTGGAACCTTGCTTTTCTATGGAATTCCATCAGTGGTTGCTGTTAACTTANCCTAAGAATTTAACCTAGGGGACACTAGTTTGCAATTTGCCTAATACTTTACTCCTGCAAAAGTAGACTTAAGTAGTATGAATACGTTGGTAATTCAATGGAAAAAGATATTTGAATCCTTATTTTTCATTATGTTTGTCTTGGAAGTTCTTTTGGAACCTTGCTTTTCTATTGAATTCCATCAGTGGTTGTTGTTAACTTAGATTCCTTCCCTTAATTTTTACAGATCAATCAGCCATTGTTAATTATCATATGCTTTTTTAATGATGACCCTACTAGCCTTGCAAATGCAGGGTTAAGCCAAAAGCAGTGCTCAAAATGGATCAAAATGGTCATTTTCATCAGAAGTTTTCAAATATGAAATTCCCGCCAGTATGTATTGCTGAATTGGGGTTGATTTCTGCTTGAAAATATTGTAATCCGTACGACCATTTTTTTTTAAACTTTGGTCTGAAGGTACATATATTCTTTTCTTCTTAGATGAAGGTAGACGATTCATTTTCTGCATCTGAAAACAAAGGCATTCGAGTTCAACACTTCTGTGCTAAACCCAAAAATGACCAGGCAATAGCAAGCTGCATAAAAATTGGAGATTTTCGCACTGCCTTTGAATATGAAACGCACAGGACTAATGATAATACATGTAATCTCTTGTCGCTCTCTTTATTTATTTTGCTTATCCATAGAAAGCCAAAAATGGAAGCTGAAAGATTGAGAAATATGCAATGTAAGTTTAAAATAACCTGGAAAGCAATGAGGTTTTCAATTCTGTAATTCTCCTGCAGGAGGCTATTGTTATTAATTTCTGTTTCTGATCACGTGATTTTGTATAGATATACATATAATGTGAATCACTACATGGAGAGATACTTTAATTTTTGGAAAAGATTGTATGGCTTGCTCACATTTCCAAGGTTATTATAGAGAAATGCTGATAAACTATTTGCAGTCATCTCTGTTAACTAATAAATTATTGTGATTCTGACTTATCATAGTAGATGGGTTGGATACTACCGCCAAGGAGGAAGCTGAAGTTGGCTTAAAATATGGAGTATGTGTCTTTCTAATTGCTGAGCCTTTTTATACCTTTGCAAAGTTCTATTATTATTATTTGTTGTTTATTCAACAAAATGTGTTTTTTTCACACGATTTCTTGAATGTAGCACCAATGAGGGTTGCTACATTTAACATCATTGTTAGATTGATTTAGGGGCACAAAACATTACAGGACCTTGATCGGCTTTTGAATTATGTTGATGAAGGGGAGGATATTCATGGAACAGATGCTCTTCCTAGTGCATGTGAAGATTATCTACTTGGTAGTTTCCAGCAATCCTATTTAATCGAAATGTGGTTCGCTTTTATTCTATTTATATTTATCATTTCTTGTATAACTAGATAAAGAGTTGGCTGAACATGCAAGTGACTTGAATGAGGATGACTCGAATGATGGTATTAGTGATGGACCACAATTTGGAAACTCCAGTTCAGGAAGTCAGTCTCCAGGATTTAGTAGGGGCATTGATGGAGCTTTTGGGATGTCTGCTTCAACCACGCCTCCAGAATTTGAATGCAAAAGTAGTTTTCGAGAGACTGAAAATTATGACATACGTGGTGCTGTCAGGAGTAAATGGAGGTGGGGAGCTCTAGTTGAGGAAAGGTTCTGTGCTACTTCTCTTGTTTCAGAGAATAACAATGCATTTCATAAGTGTGAGAGAAGTTTCGTTAGTGACTCATTCTCTGAAGAAAATACAAGTAGCTATCCCGAAACGAGTAAATATGGATCTTCTAGAGAGAATAGAATGCGTAAGCGTACACGACGATACATTGAAGAGTTTTCTGATTTAAAGTCTGAACCTTGCAAGAGAAACGGAAAAGTGTCTTCTGGTGCGATGAGAGATAAACGTGTTGTCAGACCTTTGGAAGAAGCTCATCAAGCTCCAATAGAAGACTCTTTTCATGGTGCTTTTCCTTCATTGTCAAGCATACGTAGAGGACGACCAAAGAAACAAGCTCCAACCATGGTAAGAAGCACTCCGAAATTCCAGTTTCATTGCCTACTATTGATGTCAAAACTGAATATCTCTCCATTTCTTTCTTGTCACATGGTTTTTGTTTCATTGAATTATTTTATTATCAATTGCCTCTGAAAACTTGGTTGAGGCAATATTATGAAAGGACTTTGTTGGGTTCAATCAATTTGAAGTTACTGTTTATATAATGTATTATAGTTAGGATTAAAAGTTACATAAAGTGTAATGTTATGTAATTGAATGTTTAATATATAATGTTCTATTTCCTTTTTTGTGGCCTTGTGTCTGCCATGGATATTTCCTCCATGGATTATATGTGCAAGCATTATTTTAGTTTCAAAATGTTGATTTCTTGAACTTGCCCAGAAGTTCCTCGTGGACCATAGATTTAATATTATTGTTTTTCTTTGTAGGGATTTAAATCTGAAGAAGAATATACTGCATCTGAGTCAGAAGATGATAACGTTAAGACCAAAAAATCGAAGCACTGTGACAGGAGAAAGAATCAAAGAATATGGACTCTTTCAGAGGTAATGAAGTTGGTCGACGGAATTGCTGAATATGGAACAGGACGATGGACAGATATAAAGAGACATCTTTTTTCATCATCTACTTATCGTACTCCCATAGATCTCAGGGTGCTTGAACTATGCTCTATCTTTGGTGATATGTTTTTTTGTGGTAGAAATAAGTTTAATACTCCGTCTTGCAGGATAAATGGAGAAATCTATTACGAACGAGCTGTATTCAAAAAGAAAACGCTGGAAGGGTAATCATCCACCCTTTTATCCTCTTTCATTCATTATCTTCTCCCCGAAATTTATGTCTTCAACTTAAAATTCATGTAAATTGGTGTTTTAATGCAGGCGGTGCAAAACCAAACACATGCGCTGCGACCATTACCGAAATCTCTACTCCAGCAAGTCCGGGAACTGGCTAACATTCATCCATATCCAAAGGAGCGGGGTCTTTCAACTGGAAGTAAAGGTTCTTCAAATAGTCTCTCGAGGACGAAGTTTAAATAGGGCTTCTAATATCAATCGTAGTACATTAATAGTCATTAAAATTTAGATGCACTCACCCTTTTGCATTGATGTTATTAAGATGGCCTACTTTAGTTGCAACATGTTTTCAAGTTTTTGCAGGCAAAAGAATTTTTTTTTTTGCCAACTTTTCAACTCAAATTTATCAGCCTAGATCTTTTAGACCAAAAAGATTTGGTTGGTGTTTATTTGATAAAAGCTTGATAGAAAAAAGCACAGACCAGCATGGGCTGATCCACCATGGTCGGGGAAGTACTCTCTGGGGATGCTATGGCGATTGCTGATTCCACTTTCTGGGTACTTTGAATTCATCCTGGCTTTGTTATTTTCTTCTACTGCTTCTGTTTTTCTCTCTGAACTCTGCTCTTCCTTCTCACCTTGTGCATGCACTCCTGAAAATTCAGCGGATCGTCTTGATGTGGCCAAACAACAATGGCTCACCATTATCACTGCTAAGAACAGCCAAAGAGCTTCACTGGCTGCCCCATTTCAAATCTTGACATCCGTAAGTAGCAATTTGACTCTATTTATGGATCGATATACTTGAATCGTTTTGGTATTTGAAAACAAATTAAGAAATGTCTCGACAAATCTAAGTGGGTTCAAAATCATCCGCATCCTCAAACAGGGAAACACTCCACCTTCATAGTGGATGTAAAATAAAACAAGTCAAGGTATAAACCATGGTGGAGTTCTCTGTTTGATTTGGTCTGTGATGTCAGCAATTCCAAAAGTCAACGAATAAACTTGATTGGCTGCTACATAGACATTGCTGTCACATTGTTTTCTGCATCTTAGATTTCATGTTTCCAAATGGATTAGGCTTGTTCTTGACCTAGGTTGTTCCTGTTGGTGTTAGAACCTATTTGCCAGCAGTGCATTCCTTGTTGGATTGAGTTTCATTGCTGTTTCTGTCGTGATGCGTGTGATTAGCCTGACTGCTTTCCTAAGTCGTAGATGCTATCCATTCGAACAGCCCTATATTGTTGTCATTGTGACATTGAACATGAACTTGGGTTGGAATTGGAGCAAACTAAGTGGAAAAAAGAGTAATTTAAGGTATGAGTTTATGGTCGGGGTGGAACATTTGAGAGTGGGATTTGCTTGAAACAAGTGTTCCGTTTAGCCAGGTTGATCCGATATATTAGTTTGCAGAAGAGAGCGGTGACTTACCAATTAAATTTTTAATGGTTTGATGGATTGTTCTTCCATGGACCCCGTGGCACATCAAACGTGACCTCTAAACAATCGCCTTTTCAAAAAGCTCTTAGGTACACCTAAGAGAGTTTTTGGTAACATGGCTCGAACATTATCCCATTGTCGTAAGTAAACATGACCTCGTTTTTCGGCCTATTGATTCCATGGAACACAAGTATGTGACTTTAGGTTAGTTTGGATTGCCCATCTCAGATCACCCTACAAAGAGAGTAACAGCAAGAGAGGAAACGACCAGATGTCCATCTCTTCCCCTGTTTCATAACCAAAAACACGTGTGTTATTCGTAACATGTAAATTCTAATTGCCTCCCGAGCTGGGCCCAACGCATATCAATCCTCGAGGTGTGGGAATCCAAATTCTCGAGTGGAACGTAGATCACGAGGCGAAAATAAGGTCATGTCCAAAGCAACTATTTTTCAGTCCAGGAGCCATTCAGGTCCAAACCCAGAAATGGAAACTCCAGCCTCTCAATAATTAAGAGCCAGAATAAGAGAGGTCTTAACCAAATTATACCCAACAGAAGATTTATTTCAGACTAACCATCAAAGTCGCAATTGGTTGGTGAATTTCCATCAAATTGAAGAGAAAACTACAAAGAAAAGGATCTGAAATGCAAGTAACCAACAGAAAAATGAATTCTCTCTTTCTCAATCTGCCACTGACAAATGACTCTCATAGTTAAGGTGTAAATTACAATTTACCTTTATTTTTTTTATCTAAAATTTCAAATTTAATTATAAAAATAATCAAAAAATTAAGAAATCCTTAAAATTATAGGCTAAATAAGAAGTTTTAAACTACAATCTCTTGTTACTTTATAATTTTTATTTTACCAACCGATGTAGTGGTTAGAGTTTATTTAAAGTTGGTGAATAAACTAGAAAATGAAAATACATGACCAAATAGAGAAGACAAGGTCAATTCAAAGATAATCGCCGATCCGGTTTGTAAAATCGGTGGTCGAGGATGGGATCAATGGCACAACACAAATTAAAATAAATACCAAATGCATAAAACTATAGAAATAGTAAAATTTAAAATTTGGATCATATCAAATTTCTAACTTAACATAAAATAAATTTCTAATTTATTTAAAATCAATAATATCGAATACATAAAAGTATGAAATAATAAATTAGAAAATAGATTAAAATGATCACAGTCTTATAATAATTACTAAATATAATATGAAAAAAAAATTAAAAAATATTTTTGCTATCATCTACCACATTATTATTGGCCCATTTTAATTATGGGTGAATATGACTCGACTTAGTCGTTTTTTTTAAATTAGATTAGAAAAATATATTTAAATTTTAAAATTTTAAGACCAAGAAGCTTTGGTCTAGTCTAAGTATGCCTATCTGTGTCAATTTTGTCCACACCTGAAAATAAAGCTTGTCAAATAAGAAATCACGTGATGACATAACCATCTATTATTGTCTACAAAAATAACAAGTTATAAAGATTACAAAATCGAACATTCGTCAAAGATCATTCACCATTGTCAAGCCTGAAATGTTCAAAGATTATTCAACATTGTCTAGCCTCAAATGAGTAAATTTTCCTTTTAGAAGTGGGCAAAATCGAACTGGAACTGTATGTCCAAACTGAATCGTCAATTTTGGACCGGTTATCAGTCCCAATTTCTAAAAACCATAAAATTGGGAATCGGACCATAGTAAAAAAATAACCCAAAATATAATAAAATATAATATAAATTTAAAAATCGGTTTTAAATTTGGTCCAACACTAAAAATTGTATTTCGCAATTCTGGTTTTGATTTACTCTAAAACCCGTTTAAGAATGGGATTTCGATCCATCTTTAAGAATGGGATTTCGATTTTCGATTCTAAAACCATGAATCAAAATAGAATTCCTAGTTGGCTCTCTTCCAAAACCTCACTTTTCGTTTACTTTAGAAAAAAACAAGAGTTTTTGAAGGGGGGGGGGACCTTTTTTTCCCTTTAAGGACTCTACGTTGCGGCACCATGCGTGTGATCGAGGGGGCACGTATTAAAATCACATCTTAATTGAAGTATCATATAACCACCCGAGTGACGAAATTCATATCGGCATCCCTTATTTTCAAACATGTTAGCATAAAATAAATTCATTTAACCACTTAATTTCTCTCAAGCTATTTAGTTTATGAATAATATTAAGTTTATCTTCTTATCATACCTTCTTAACTTACCTTCTGACATGTCAAGTTTTGATTTTTGTAATTAATATTATAAATAATTAACTTAGTTATAATATATTAAAAATACTTTAAGTTGAAAAAAAATTGATATTTCATAAAATAAATTAAAAAATATGGTAAAAATATAAACATGATATTATTATTTGTTTATTCTCTCAAGTGTAATCTACTAATAATATAGTATCATAATTTCCATTATGGTGTGCTAAACGCAACGTCAAAGCAGGTTGAAGTGGAGAAGAGAGAGAGAGAGAGAGAGAGA
>QAOC01006679.1:41637-142401 GCA_003255005.1 Begonia fuchsioides
CTTGTGCGGGCTTGACTTTGTCACTTTTATCTACTCGCTTCGCTACGGAGATTCAATCCATCTGATTTTTCTTGGTCAAAATTCATAATAGTTATTATTTAACTTTAGGAGGCATATCATTTATTTTTTAAGTAAAATAACATTGGTTGAAAATTAAACGATAATAATAGAGAAAAAAAATAAACCTACAATAATAAGGACTTTAAAATTTATGTAGATAACCTTAAATAGAACAAAATCATGGGTAAATGATAAATTTAATAGTAAAGAAATCAAAATATAGTTAATTTTACAACTTACATATTAATTTATTATGAATAAATTGAAAATTAAGAGTAAGTACAGGTTGGTCTGAACTGATTTTATCTAAAAATAAAATTGAAATTGAAACTCGCGATTCTAAATTTTTAATCCAATTTTATTTTAAATTAAAAAAATAAAATATAACAATAAAATATATATTTTATTATATTTATATTGAGTTTTAAATTATTGGGCGAGTTTATAATTAATTTTAATATTTATATCAGATTTTATTAGAGTTTCAATAGAGTTTTACTTGATTTTAGAAATTTTTTTAACAGACGGTTCTAGTTCTAGTTTTACGGTTTTTTATTCATAAAAACCAACATCAGTTCATAAATCATAATTTTTTAAAAATTAGAATTAAAGTCATAGTAAAATTGTCAATTCTGATCTGATTTATGTTTCAGATCAAATTCTATTTATCTTTATCTAAAATTTTAATATTGAGCATTCCGACAGACCGAGTACTTAGAATTTGAAGACACATTTGTCGTGGAATAGTCCTAGAATGCAATTGAGACACGTAAGTCCAGGAGAATTTTGATCCAGGCCAGATCATCGTTAAAAAGAAGATGGGCGGTCGTGATAAACTTCGGGCTCACGTTTGCAACGAACGCCGTTAGATTAAAATACATCGTCGGTCAAATTGAGATACTAATCAACGCTCGCGTGGGCCTCTGCCACACCCTTATTCTTCAATCTTCACCTACCGTAGCCTTAAACTCCTATAAAACGGCGACGTTTAACCGTACTCCAATCCAACTGGAGATTTCTTCTTCACTTTCATTATTTCGCGTTTTACGCAGTTTCTGCTTTCTTTCTGCAATGGAGGCCGTTAAGCTCGAAGGATATAAGAATGGATCATCGGAGAAAGTTTCGTCGGAGTTCCGCCGTGATCCGCTGAACTGGGGGGCAGCTGCGGAGGCGCTCAAAGGGAGCCATTTCGACGAGGTGAAGCGGATGGTGGCGGAGTATCGCCAGCCGGTAATCATTCTAGGAGGGGAGAGTTTGACCATTGCGCAGGTCGCCGCCGTGGCTGAACGGGTTTCGAAAGTTTCCGTCGAGCTGTCGGAGTCTGCGAGGGCAGGCGTGAAGGCGAGCAGTGATTGGGTTATAGAGAGTGTGAACAAAGGAACTGATAGCTATGGAATTACGACTGGGTTTGGTGCGAATTCAAACAGAAGAACTAACCAGGGTGGAGCTCTCCAGACGGAGCTGATCAGGTAAATAAAAATGTCGAGAAAATATCAAGAGAATAATATAAAGGATTAATATTCTTCGCTATAAGTCAAACTTATGTCTTAATTTCTGTCTTTGCAGATTGTTGAACGCCGGAATCTTCGGAAAAGGAACGGAGTTTGCCCACACTTTGCCGTGCTCCGCTACCCGAGCCGCCATGGTTGTACGGATCAACACCCTTCTCCAGGGCTACTCCGGGATCAGATTCGAGATTCTTGAAGCCCTAGCCAAGCTTCTCAACACCAACGTTACTCCTTGTTTGCCTCTTCGAGGTACGATCACCGCCTCCGGCGATCTCGTACCCCTATCTTACATCGCCGGACTACTCACAGGAAGACCCAACTCAAAAGCCGTTGGCCCCGACGGAGTGTCGCTCACTGCCACGGCGGCTTTCGAACGCGCCGGAATAAAATCCGGGTTCTTCGAGCTCCGGCCGAAGGAAGGGGTGGCGCTGGTGAACAGCACCGCCGTGGGATCTGGGCTGGCTGCAGTGGTGCTCTTTGAAGCTAATATTCTCTCTGTGTTGTCGGAGATTCTCTCTGCCATTTTCGCCGAGGTTATGCAGGGGAAACCGGAGTTTACCGATCATTTGACCCATAAATTGAAACACCATCCCGGCCAAATTGAATCCGCCGCTATAATGGAGCACATTTTGGCCGGAAGTTCATACATCAAAGCCGCAGAAATGCTTCATGAAATGGATCCTCTGCAGAAACCGAAACAAGATCGCTACGCTCTTCGAACTTCGCCCCAATGGCTCGGCCCATTGATCGAAGTTATCCGATTTTCAACGAAATCGATAGAAAGAGAAATCAACTCCGTCAACGATAACCCTCTGATCGATATTTCACGCAACAAGGCAATTCACGGCGGAAACTTTCAAGGAACTCCGATCGGAGTATCCATGGATAATACCCGTTTAGCCATTGCTTCAATTGGAAAGCTGATTTTCGCTCAGTTTTCCGAACTGGTCAATGATTTCTACAACAACGGATTACCCTCGAATCTCTCCGCCGGGAGAAACCCCAGTTTGGATTACGGGTTCAAAGGAGCTGAAATCGCCATGGCTTCATACTGCTCCGAGCTTCAGTTCCTCGCAAATCCAGTCACAAGCCATGTCCAAAGCGCAGACCAGCATAATCAAGACGTTAACTCTCTCGGCCTTATTTCATCGAGAAAGACAGCTGAAGCTGTCGAGATTTTGAAATTAATGTCCTCCACCTTCCTCGTCGCTCTCTGTCAAGCCAACGATTTGCGCCATTTGGAGGAGAATTTAAAGAACACAGTGAAGAACACTGTCAGCCAAGTTGCAACGAAGGTCCTAACCAATGGCGGATCGAGATTGTACGAGGATTTACTCAAAGTTGTCGACAGAGAAAACGTTTTCGCCTACATCGACGATCCCTGCAACGCAAATTACCCATTAATGCCGAAGCTCAGAGGGGTCCTCGTCGAGCACGCTCTCGCCAAAGGGGAAAGCGAGAAGAACGAAAGCACTTCGATCTTCCGAAAGATCTCCGCGTTTGAGGAGGAGCTGGCGGCGATCTTACCGGAGGAAGTGGCGGCGACAAGGGTGGCGATCGAAAACGGAAGCGCCGCCGTCGGAAACCGGATAAAGAACTGCAGATCGTACCCACTGTACAAGTACGTGAGGGAAGAGCTGGGAACGGGGATTCTGACCGGGGAGAAAGTGAAGTCCCCCGGCGAAGATTGCGACGCCGTGTACACGGCCATGTGCGGCGGAGAACTGATGGAGCCTATGCTGGCCTGCTTGAGCGACTGGAATGGAGCGCCGATCCCCATAAGCTAAGTGCAAGGCCATTGCACTCTTGTCGGTCCGACAAGAATCTGCTCGATCATTCATCTACTCCTCCGACCAATCACCTTCGTTCAACAAATATTTCTCTGTCGTGAAGATTTCAAACGATCAAAATGGTCCTGTTTTCCTAAGTTAATGAAGATTAATGTTCTTACCCTTTTGAATGATTTGTAATTTATATCTCTTTTCATATTAAATCTAACATATCTCTAATCTCGATTCAAATACGAGAGATGTCTTTCAACATCAAAAGACATATTTTGTAGTAATACACAGAATCAAATCAAATCAAATAGTTTAAAACGTCATAAATATTACAAAATTCAAAATTCCATTGAATTTTAAATAGAAACACTATTTAATCTCAAGATACTCGTGTGATTTCAAATCTACCTAAAATCGTCAAATCTTCCAAAAAAACCTCCAAGAGTTTAAAGCCATTTTTTGAAAGTTTTTGTTTTGGTAAAAAATTCACCTTTGCAAAGTACACCCTCACGATAGTGTCAAAACGAGAATGAAAAATGCTCATACAAATTTTTGGCAACCGATGATTAGGGCTGGGCAACTCGAACCGGACATTAAGGTCTGGCCCGAAACCGTAAGGTCCGGGCCGAGTACGGGTAGGTTAACGGGTAAAAATATAAATTTTGGGTTCGGGTAAATGGGTAGGGAGTCTGATACCTGATACTCGTGTTTAATACCCGTAGCCCAGCCCAGCCCTCCAAGAATCAATTTTATGATTTTTTCAATGACATTCTGTTTTTTATCAAAACTCAAATATATCCGGATCGTACCCGGAATACCCGGATCCGGGTAAGCAACATTTCGGAAAGTTTTGAATTTCGGATAGACCCAAATATACCCGGATCCTACCCGAAATACCCGGATCCGAGTATTTTTCCTTTTTTTTGGGTAGATCCGGGTTTCAGGTACTGCTTCATACCCGATACCCGAACGGACCATATATATTTTTTAAAATACCAGGCCCGTTAACCGTTTGCCCACCCCTACCGATGATTGACTTAACAACTATCATCCGACGAACATATTACTCGGAAGTACCCGAGCCCCGACATTGTTTTCACGTAGGAAAGATGATCTGATTTCTGTGGAGAACAAATTTCTCAATTCTTTGTCCAAAAAGACTTTCAATTTTAATTTTCAAAATTATATTTGAAAAATTTGTTCGATCCGAGTATAGAACTCTTAACGTTTCTCAGATAAGAATTATTGAGAATCAAACGAGAAACTAAAAAGAGAAAAATAAGTAGGACACAAGATTTAACATAGAAATCCCTTTCGGAACAAAAATCACACTCATTTGAACAAATTTACTATAAAGATCCTATAAAGATTCTATTATTGGTCCACTTGCCTGACAAAAATAAAATTTAAGTCACAACGAGCTCTAATAAAACTAGTTTTTCTTTTTCGCTTTGAACTCTTACATTTAGGGGTGGGCAAACGGTTAATGGGTTGAGTATTTTTAAAAAAATACCCGATCCGTTCGGATATCGGGTATGAAGCAGTACCCGAAACCCAGATCTACCCGAAAAAATAGAAAAATACCCAGATCCGGGTATTACGGGTAGGATCCGGGTATTTTTGAGTCTACCCGAAATTTAAACATTTCCGAAATGTTGCTTACCTGGATCTGGGTATTTCGGGTATTTTTGGATTTTGATAAAAAAAACAAAATATTATTAAAAAATCGTAAAATTGATTCTTGGAAGGCGGAGCTGGGCTGAGCTACGTGTATTAAATACGAGTATCAGGTATTTTTACAATACCCGGTACCCGGACTACCTACATGTTTATCAGAACCCAAAATTTATATTTTTACCCGTTATCCTACTCGTACGCGGCCCGAACTTTACTCTATCGTTTTTCAATTGTTACAAGATTTAAGCTACGATACTCTACGTTTGGAATGGACAACTTTCTACATTAACCTTTTATATTTTTCGATGTTTAGCTGATCTCCGAGATCCAACGACTCAGATTAACTTTTCGAGATAGCCGAGTGATCATTGCCGTAGGATGAAAGGATTCCTCTATATAATCACATTTCTCAAGCATCAGTCACCCTTATCTCCTCGAAGAACCATAGCCTCTGTATCCATGGCTGCCTCTGCCGCTTCTTTATCACTCCCCTCTTTCACTTCAAGAGCCCTATCGCTCTGCAACCCTAAATCCACTGCTGTTTTCTTCAACACTCGAGCTTCTTCTTCGTCTGTTGGATTTTTAGGCAAACGTTTTTCCGTTTCCGCTTTGTTTTCTCATCCTCCCGGCTTCTCTCGGACCGTGTCCTCTGGTTTTGTTAGAAATGTTGCAGTTTCTTCAGAGTACGACCAGGAAGAGGGAGTTTTCAGCGACGGCGAGGGCTCTGGCTTCACCCCCGAGCTTAAACTCTTCGTGGGGAATCTTCCTTTTAACGTTGATAGTGCTCAGCTAGCTGGGTTGTTTGAAAGCGCTGGCAATGTTGAAATGGTTGAGGTAAGTCTCCATTGATTGTGGATTTATAACGATTTCAGTGTGCTGAAGTATCTAGTTTTTGGCTAGGTTATTTATGATAAGACGACTGGAAGAAGCAGAGGGTTTGGTTTCGTTACCATGTCTACGCTTGAAGAAGTTGAGACTGCAGCTCAACAATTTAATGGCTATGTAAGTCGTTAGATTCTGCTCGTAGATTTTGTAATTTTCATTATGACTTTTAGGAATTGGATTATTGAAGCATTGCTAGCCGATTGATCCCATTGTTAGCTGATTATTGAAGCATGATTAGCTGCTTCGAGGTTGTCTAACTCATCCGAAAGAAAGACATGTTGGAATATCATTGTAGATAACTGCTGGTCTCCAAATTGTCTATTGTGTTTTTGTTCATTTCATGTTGAAGTAATGATTTGGTGCATCTGAGGAAAAATCGGCTGCATTTTTCAGGAATTGGATGGCAGGGCCTTGAGGGTGAATTATGGACCTCCTCCTACTCAGTCACGCAGAGAAGAGTCCTCTTTTAGAGGCGGCCGTGGTGGTGGTGGTGGAGGAGGTGGTTTTGATAACTCTAACCGTGTATATGTTGGAAATCTCGCATGGGGTGTTGATAATTTGGCCCTCGAGACATTGTTCAGCGAGCATGGAAAGGTTTTGGAAGCCAAAGTTGTTTATGACCGGGACAGTGGAAGATCTAGGGGATTTGGCTTTGTGACCTATAGTTCAGCCGACGAAGTGGACAGTGCTATTGATTCGTTGAATGGTGTTGTGAGTATATCTGGCCTTTAACGCTAGTAAATTCTGCCATTTTGATTATAAAAAGATTAGATTTTGGAGTAATTATGAGGAGATTTGGACTAGAATAATTTGAATTTATCTTCAGAAATAACGTATGTCATTATCGTAATCTTAATAAAAATCTGATGATACATCGTTCGGATGCGACCGGGAAGAAATTGCCAAGTTTCTTAGCCTTTCCTTATACTCTGTTTTCTTTAACTGGAAGTGAGAATTTTATGAATTTTTTTCTTGTTTACGCAAAGATTATCACCTCTCGATGTTCCACTACTCCGACGCTCATCTGCTCCTTTGTTTTAATCACAAGGATCTTAATCTTGTAGGACTTGAGTGGTCGAGCAATCCGTGTTACTGTTGCAGAATCCAAGCCAAGGCGTCAGTTTTGAGTTCATGATACTCTCATCTTCATCGTTATCTCAAAGTATTAGCGGTAAAAATCGATACCCTGTTATAGTTTTCTGACTTTTAGTAGTAAAATGGCTTGGTTTGTAAAAATCCGCTCTGCTTTCTGCAACTTTTGATACTAACACCTGATCTATGGAAGTATTTTACCTTTAAATTCATTATGATTACCGGATCCTGTTAACGATGATATTGTGATCATATTAATCGAATCTTCTTTACATGCTCTCTTTTTTGTCGCAAATTTTGATTGTTTTGAGGAATATTTTGCTGAAATTTGGTTATTGTAAGTAATATATTGGCATGATCTTCTTGCAGGCTTTGGTCTTCCTTTTTCTGAGCTTATTTGGTCAAAAATCAGGTCTCCCAAATGGAATAAGCCGATCTCTTTTTTGTTCAAGGAATTGTACAAGAATCTGGAGGTGCTAAATGGAGGTCTGGGGGTACTATTAATCTCGGTCCCAATGAAGTTTCACGAAAGATATTGGATGTTTTCGAAAACTGCTTTTGGAAACAGTTTTGATATTCCAAAATGAATTTGGAAAAACAGTTGTATTCTTCTTGCATGATTTGAAAAACTCTTTTTCATGTTATTTATTGGGTGAATGCCATAAGTATTCAAACAAAACCCAACATCGGAAAATAAAAAACCAAACAAAACCCAACACCGAACACCGAAACAAAAAACCGTACCGAAGAACCGTAAGCTGATATTGCACTAAACCAACTGGTTTGGTTTTTGGTTAAACTAACTTTGGTCCAACCTCAAATCATTCCAAACCAGACAGATTCTATTAGGAACTTCCTGAATCGGTTTATCCTGGCTTTTTGTGTTTATGTGAAAACTTCTGCAGTAAAAATCCACGTCTGCAAGCCTTGAAATATATGATCGACTATGAATAGAATTAAAGCAAAAAAAAAAGAGAAAAATTCTTAGGCATGAAAGGGACTTCGCTCAATTTGAGCATCTGATTTCTTCTTTGTCTTGTAATTTAATCGGATTACGACTGATCATTGTGCTGAAAGATTATTTGATTTCAAAATACCAAAAAAGAAATAATTTTTGCCCCTTCAAATCTAAAAAGAACATTGTGTTGATAGAAATGTCGACGTGTTGACTTTCTAATTTCATCGGTTCAAGTTCAAAAAATGGGAACAGTTTGGTATCTGAACAGGATCGAGGAACGGAAATAGTAAGAAAAATTTGCAGGAGTTTTCCCAATTTTATATGGGTGTTTAGAAATCCATCTCTCGCTGACTTTTGATTCGTTCTTTTTCTCTCCATGGCACCTGCCAATATATTTCTTGGATTCACGCCTATGGCGTTTCAGCTGCAGCCGCCGCTAGAGGGTTTCGATCAAAGACCTCGACCGAGTTCGAGAAACGGGTTTACTGGGTCGGATTCGGTATCGGACTCGCCTTTGCAGCCATGGCTGCTGATAAACTAGAGTTTGCTACTCAAAGGGTATTTCGTTCGATCTCTGTATTCGCTGGCTTTTTTTCTCTTTTCTGCTCGGGAGTGAATTTTTTATTCAGAAATTTCGTTTTACAGTTTGGTGTTTGCTAATTTGTTTCATGGATATACTGAGAAATCTTGCTTTGGTCGTACTTACTTTCATCTCCTTCCTTGTCTTTGATTCATTACATTGCCGCCATGGATGTTTTCAGAGATGGTTATGCTCAAGTTCTTTACATGAGGCGACCTTTTAGTTAAGCTTCAAGTTCATTTCTTATTTCTTCTGCTCTGTTATGATAGATGCTATTAAGAAATTAAATGGAGCTGATGCTTCCTTTATCCTGGTATCGCACTTCAGCCGATGAAACTTCACTCGGCTAGCAGCCGGTCAGAACTCTCGACCGGGAGCCACCCTTCGATAACATCGTTTAATGACCGAATTTTAAGTTATTTTGCTGATCCAAGGTAATATTTATCTTTCTTTCATAGGTTGGAGATTCAACCGATATAACCGAGGTAATGCCTGCGTCGTATATTCACGGGCAAGATCAAAACCTCACTCTCGAGATTCCCTCGACAATGATCGTTGATTCGAAGGATGACATTGTAAGAATAAACATGCCTCAAACCCCCAGTCCATCTTCGACCAGAGTGACTTTTTCTCCGAATCCCCATTCCACTTCAGCACAAATGTACGATTCCCTGGCTTTTGTTCCTTCTCTACCCAAATATAAATCAACCATAACAAACTTCCTTCCAAAACTCGGTTTTTTATCGGGGTCTGGCTCGTCTCCTACGAGGATATTGCGGAAGATGTCAGTCAATTCCCAGGTCGTTGTCCTTTACAAAACTTTTCGCTCCCAAAATTCAAAGAACTTCATCCTTTCCTGTAATTTCAATCTCACATTCAAATCCAGAGACTACTCATGGAGGCTGCTCTATTTATCCATCAATTTATTCTGTAAGTGGCTTCATGTTTATATCTTTCATGGAATTATATATATATCTATATGTATATCTATGCATGTATATATGTATAGTTTTCGAAGTCTTGTCCTTTTTTCATTGTTGATTCTACTGGATTTACTCACTTTTCAGACAGGAATTACGCAACAACCGATTTACCGCTCTCGATCAGTTCCCGTCCTTATCAAAGATGGAAATCTATCTTCACGTGGTGGTGTCGTTCGAGTAATCCCCACCACACCTCGAGCAGGCAAGGGGACCGAAACAAAGGAAAAAGAATCCTCTGTACGTGAAATCGGTAAACACAGTCTTCTTTCGTATTTATTACTCCTTTAAGTTGTTCAGAACAGAAAATTCTCATATTTTGATTCAGATGGCGATGAGGATGGTGGTGAAAATATTCCCGAAGAAGATGCCGTTTGCCAAATATGCCTAGTCGAACTAATAGGAGATTCCGAAACCCTCAAACTAGAATGTAGCTGCAAAGGTGAACTTGCATTGGCTCACCGGGAATGCGCCATCAAATGATTTAGTACGAAAGGGAATAGAATATGCGACGTTTTCCGGCAAGAGGTAAAAAATCTACCTGTCATGCTATTACGGGTCCACAACGCTCCGGGACTTAGTTCTGAACAATCCGAGGCCAACCAATACAGGTATTTTATGAATGCATTTATTCTCATTAGCCCCATCAAGTGCAAGGCTTGACTTGTGCTTCCAAGTATATCAGGGTATTCGTGGTTCGGGTTAGTCTTGGTTTTTTTTAAATTACATCCGAACCGAAAAAATTTGTTATGGATCAGAACCAGATCAGTTGAAAATAATAACCGGACCATATGTTCGGTCTGGTTTAGATTCGGTTATGGTCTTTTTCCATTAAATATTTTTCTTATAAAAATTAATATAAACAAATTAAAATTCAAAAAAAGTATTGAAATTTACAAATCTAAATAACATCATTAAGAAAGTATAATGAAATTAAAATTTAATAATAAAAAATGACTACTTCTGCTTATGTGTTAATAACAAAAGCCTTTTGATCCTCACATCAAGACTTTGGAACTTAATTTGACAGGATTTGGCAAGACATTCCCGCCCTCGTCATCGTCGGCATGCTTGCTTACTTTGGATTCCTCGAACAACTTCTGGTACGATTATTAACTCATAGATATCGCCTCAGTGCCCGGCTTTTGAAATTACGAAATTCATCCATGGACAGGCTCGAAAAATGGGGTCCGAAGCTATCGCCGTGGCTCTTCCATTTTCCTGCATTATCGGTCTTCTGGCTTCTATAACTGCTTCAACTATGGGTAATTTCCCATAATGCTTCTTCTAATTTAAGCTTTTAAAATTGGGAGCTTTTGTCAACAGTGTGGAAGAAGTATCTCTGGATTCATGCTGTAAGTCAATTTGCATTGGTTGTCATCTCTGCCGAGATTTTCTACTCGCTCGTAAGACTCTTTTATCGTCCGAATTCGACTACAAAAACGGTAAAACCCGGTTTGATTAATTAAACTGGCTGGTTTTAATGCAGCTTCATATGGAACCCGTTCTATCGTACTTCTGGCCGCATTTTCTGGGCTCGCCGTTCCAATGTGCCTGAGCTCTCTTCTAGTCGGGATTCACAGACGGTGGCACTGTCGTTTGAGTCCTCCCGATGTAACACGATTGGCTGGTTCAACTCCCGTCTTTGAACAAAATCAGACAGCTGAGATGGAGCCAGATAGATCTTCTACGACCTCACGACAAACACTCATTGGTCATAGCCACCGAGGTTCTGAAACCGAACATTCATAAATCTTGCATGACAGCCGATGTTTTTTTTCGTTAGTGTCACGCCGAAGTGTGTATGAAATTGTTGTATTTTCCATTTTGAACTCTAAAGTCACGGGAATTGAACTTGGGACCTCTAGATCAAATTAGGGGTGCACATAGTCTGGTCTGGTTCGGTTTCGAAATCAATTGGAATCTAAACCATGAAATACAACGTGATTCCGGTTTGTACAAGTCCGATTTCAATATTTTTAATATATAATATTTTTAAAAATATTATATATATTAGCAATTTATAGGCTAGTATTGGGCCTGAGGCCCATATGTGGTGCCAATGGGCCAGTTTGTTTCGATGGAACCTTTTATATTTTGGCTTCGACAATATTTCGACTTTAGCTAAACCTTCTTCGGCCTCCTCTTAATCTGATCGCGGCCATGGATGACGACTTCGATTTCGTCGATAAGGTACAACCGCCACCTTCTTTCCAATTTCCTTTGGGTTGTACGAGAATTCGTTATTGGCGTCTCTTTTCGTTGTATATTGTATCAGATCTGTGATTTTTTTAGGTTTTCGTGAGGGGATCGTTTGTTTTTTTGTTTATCGTCTTCATATTTCCCTGCATGCCTAGTTTTTTTTGTCTGATTCTTGATCCTCCCTCTATATATGTGTCGAGTTTCTTATGTTCTGTTTATTCCTGAAGAATTCAAGAAGTGCTAGAGGAATGTATGTATCGGAATGTAGATCTCTTGTGTATTCGAAAAACTATGCCCTATTTGATTTGGGAAATCGTATTACAGTATAAAATTTTCTAAGTAGTTGCTAAGGCCTCGCCACTGTTTTACCGCTCTAATTTGACCGCTTGGATATCAGATTCTACTCATTTGACTCTCAGTTTTGACTTAGAAAGTGAGATAGAAACGAAAATTCTGTATTTGGTCTGAAGTTTTCGGAATGGATGATTTTGTTTTATGAAAAGAATAACTTGTTCCACTGTTGTATACCAAAGGAGATTTAAATGATAGTAGATGAACCCTTTTGTGCCCACTTTGAAATCTGCATTGATCTTGTGTTGGCATTTCAGTGATGGATTAAGCTTGGTATTATGAAAGGTGAAGTTGTATTATCTCCTAATGTAAGACCTAGAATCTATCGGCAATTGCCTTGGGATTCAATACCTCTGTTCAATTTACTTTTTTCCTTGCACTCAATTATACGCTATTTTCTTTGCCATTTCCAATTAGATCAGAATGACAAATCTTTCGCAATATTTTAATGTAAGAACTTACTGTTTGGTAATTGCTTAACTGGATTCTGCATTTGCAAAACATGCAGGGAAACGTGATAAAAGATGCAGGAGCCAAAGGATTCAATCCAGGATTGATAGTTCTAATCATCGTGGGCGTGCTGCTGGTGACATTCATAGTCGGAAATTACGTGCTTTACTTATACGCGCAAAAGACCCTCCCCCCCAAGAAGAAGAAACCAGTTTCAAAGAAGAAGATGAAGAAGGAAAGACTGAAACAAGGTGTATCTGCACCTGGAGAGTAGACTGAAGTTTTAGCTCAAATGTTCAACGTTATATCTTGGCTTTGGATCCCTATTTTCCTTGCTTGTTCATCGGTGGAGGCTTGCAAAACTCTTGGTTAATTCACAGTCCCAGACCCTAGTCCAGGTTTGATTTCAATGAACTATTATCCAAACCCTACTCTGGTTTGATGAATTCAGATTATTAACATATGTTATCATCGTTGGAAAATGGATTCGAAATTTCAACACAGCTGCAAATATCGAATCTAAGTAGACAATAGTGTATAGATTATTAACAATTTAGATTCTGAAGTCCTCTACTCATGCCCTGCTCCCCAATTAGGGTAGAATCGGTCCAAATCGTAAAAGATAAATATTGAATCGGTCTCGTTTGGTGGGTTTCGATTATAATTGAATCGATTATCACTCCAAAGTTTATAATTTAATTGGGTTTTAAAAGATAAATATTGTTAAATTTATATTCTTAGTATATTTTTTTATTGTACAGAGTGACATGCCAAATCGTAATTGATCTGTAAATATAATTTGTAATTATTTTAGTTATAATTTATTATATACACACTCACTAGATCAATCACAACTCACACGGTGATATGTACAATTTGTAACATTCAACCTCTTGATCCATGAACGATAGTTGTTCAACATATATACTTGCGATACTTCTGTTTAAAGTGAACAATATTATATTAAGATCATCAGATGACATTACAATATAAACAATAATTATAAAAATAATATTTAAGACAATGTTCTTAATTTTTATCCGGAGGGAATGAGATTGGCATGCATTAGAAAAGAGTTATATTGAACTACTAATTCCTTTAATCAGCCTTCAAGCACAACCTATCTACAATCTGAATTTTTATTTTTTAATTAAAAAATATATTTTTATTATTTATATATTATTAGAATGACTTGAAATTTTTATCACATATTTATAACAGTATACGAAAATATTTTAAAAAATTTCATTAATTTTCAGTTATTTTACGATTTATTATAATTTTTTTAATAAATAAAATAATTTTTTTATTAAAATATGTACGTCAATAAATTTTTTTACATATTTAATATTAAACTTGTATATTATTTTTTTTAAATAATAAATTTTTTTATTGATTTATAAATTTTTAATGAATATTTTTGGTTTTTTACATTAAAAAATAATAAATTATGTATAATTGCTGAAAATAAAAGAAATTAATTAAATGTTGTTTAAATTGATTTTTTGCACGAAATTATAATTATAATAAAAAATTGAAAAAATAAATTTATTATCTATTTATATTAGTTTTTTCCTTCGTTCACGGTTGAACCGAGCTCCATAGCTCGGACGAGAAAGGAGAGTAGCCGTCGTCTTCTGCCTCTTGAAACTCACAAAACCCTACTTGGGCAATTAGGCTGAAGCCTGCGGATGAGATCATGGTATTTTCTTCTGTTACTCTCTTTTTACTCCTTTTCTTTTGTTTTGTTTTAATTGATACATTGGATTGTTTTTTCTAAACTTGTTTCGAGGCGATCGTGATTCATCGTTGTGATTTAAAAAATTATCGAAATGTTTTTATTTCATGGTAGGACGTTTTCGTTTCTGCGAATGTGTCGCAGTGGTTTTATTAGATGAAATATTCATCAATTGTCCATCCATTCATCCCCCAAGAACTTTTAACGTGTTTGAGTATGAAGAAATCTCAATCTGTAACTACATATTGTTGTATGGAGTTTGAAATTCTTTGGCTGTGATTCAAGTATTTTAAATTAGGCTTTAATTTCCTCAATTTGGCCGTGAACCTTCTTAAATTAGGGTTTCTGTTGTAGAAGCCATACTTGGATTAGCTGCTGTTAGCGCTTGAAAATAGCTCTGAATCCATGATTGAACGAAACTGTTAATATAGAAAAAGCTTGGAATCGTTTTAAATTGTTTGTTTCTTAGAATTTTTTTTACAATCTTTGCTTTTAATTGAAGCTAGTCACATATAATTCAAGAAAATTGGGTTCTGTGCTTCTTATACATTTTCATTGCATCCACGAATCATTATTTGAATATTAATATAAATGTGTGTATATTAGGCTACCCCCTTAATAGCAGGAATTGCTGTAGCAGCTGCTGCTTATGCTGGGAGATATGGCATCCAGGCTTGGCAGGCATTCAAGGCTAGACCACCAACGGCTAGACTTCGGAAATTTTATGAGGGTGGTTTTCAACCCACAATGACCAGAAGGGAAGCTGCTCTAATACTTGGAATCAGGTACCGAACATTAGTATAGTCATTACTGCAATGAAAATTATTCAAGATATTATGCTTGGTGCAATTTGCTGATAACATACGTTGATTATTTTCCATTCCTTTATATTTGGCCATCAGATGCAATTTCTTTCAAGTGCTTTTTTGGCCATGATTATAACTATTTCTTTTTTTTACCAAATATAATACTTTACTTGATTTCGGGTTGGAAAATTTCTTTTTTTATTGTGGTTCAACTTCTAGTACAGATCATGTCCTGAAGTAAAAGAAAAAAACAACCCTTTCATAGAAAAATAAACATTTATATGAATACTATTCCAAAATTCACTCATTTTACTTATTTTTATAGGTCTTACTACACTCAATCTTCAAATCTTATGTGTTTCAATTGAGTTTTGGGAAGGCAAGTATCATGAATTCCTTAGATCCATTTGAAACAGACACATTAATGTTTTTTCCTTTATAAGTTTTTCCCTTACTCTCAACATATACAATTTTCATAGAATTCTATCTTAATTCAATTCATTAGCTTTTTGTTTATATTTTTATATAAATTTCTCTAATCACCTAAATTTCCTTTAGAAAAAGAGTAATATTTGGGGGGGACAAAGGTATTACATGTCCAGGTAGTGTAACGCCTAGTCATATAGCTAATTACATATAAAATAGTGCAATAATTGACCAACATAAAAAAGAACCTCTGACATAAAACTGTGTATAGCTTGGCTTTCTGCTTTCTCCTTGAAATTTGGCCTGTGCCACCATTATTTTTAAGCGCACAACATTCTTTCCTTCCCTGAGTACACCATGATTAACAGTTTTTAACTCATGATTTTGACTGAACGGCAGGGAAAGCACGGCCGTGGATAAAGTGAAGGAAGCACACCGGAGAGTAATGGTTGCAAACCATCCAGACGCCGGCGGTAGCCATTATCTTGCCTCCAAAATCAACGAGGCGAAAGATATAATGCTCGGAAAAACCAAGGGCACCGGGTCTGCATTTTGAGAGAGTTGTTTTCTTCAATATCGGCATAGCTCATGGATCATCTCCACCCTTTTTGTCCTTTATATTCTTCCGAGTGATCGAAAATTTTAACAGGAGAAAAACGATGAATTTACTCGAAAAAACCCGGTTGTACACTATAATATGATCAATTATGCTATTGTTCCGGTCTTCGACCTATTTTCTACTTTCAGTTCTTTATTTGTGGTGTGACCTAATATCGATAGAGTAATGCTAGTCGTCAACTTAATTTCTCATCCTGCACAATAAAATTTAAACTTCTTATAATTAAATTAAAATATTAAAATATAAATAATTATTTATTATATTTATTGAATCGATCAAAATATTTTAAAATTATCAATACTATTTCCTTGTTCACTTACTCATTTGCTATTTAGCTTCGAAAAAATGGCCGGACTGAGAAATACGAAGGAAGACACGTATACAGCAAAATAGGCCCAAAAAACAGTCAATACATCTATAGTGTTGGCAAATTACATTAAAACACGCACAAAAGATTGGAATCTGTCTTCCCTTTATTATGAACTAATTCGAACTTATACAGAGCATAGTATACAATCTCTATCCATCACATACTCCAACATAAGAACAGCAACAACCCTTAATTGTCAATGTTCATACGTAATGATTCGACATAACATTAGCTACCTTCTCCGGAAAGAGATGACGTGTCATCCATGATCCATAAAATGTTCTTTCTGTTCCATGCATTGGTCATATCAGATGCTGAGCCTGTAATATTGAACATAGAAAGATACAGTCAGATCTGGTAAAAATGATTGAAGTTGGTAAAAGGAAAATGTCTTCCAAAATCTATTCTCTCCAACATCAAAACCCCATAGAAATAATTTAGAGAGGTAAGCATGAATCCAGATATGCAGGATAACCCAGTAATTTCCAATAAAGTTCTATTATTATAAATTTGGTTAGGTGTTTTTCTTTGCATCTTTTGGTGCATTTGAAGTTTGAACAAGAGAAATATAATGATTTTGATGATGAGGTTTTTGATGTCAAATATTTCAGCATTCTATTTCTCTTGCGTCTAGAATGCCAAAATACCTCTTCCTCTTGTCTATTTCCGGGGACTGTTGAACCTTTAATTTGCTATCCCTTAATATTGCTTTTGTTTTAGTATATTCGTCTTCTACAAATAATTAAAAAAACTTACACGGGTATTGCAGTACGCATAATGGTCAAATAGAGTTAATGTTAATGCAATAACACTGAAAAATATATGCCACAACAATGACAGGAATGGAAATTTAAGTTCAAAGATAAAAACTTAACTACACATATTGTAGACTTAAATTTAAGGTATTGCTAGATTTTTTGAACCAAGAGCTGGACAACTTAAAGGTTTACACCAATGTGAATATGATATTGATGCCAGCATTTTGATGAACTAAATATTTAAGTATCATGGTTATAGGAGCGGCTAACTGAGAGGGAAAAAGGCTGACCTGAGAATTTCCATAGTTAAATCCTTGAGAGAAAGGACCTTGGTGAACAACCTGCATGATCCACAGCCAAATAATGCAAGCACACTCAGTCAAGATTGAACATTTACCCAGTAGAAAAAAATAATTCTTTTTCTAACCTGAGTATTGGGACCTGGTTGAGGATCATTTTTAGCTGAGCCTTCTCCACCTCTTCCTGACCCCTTTGTATCACCCTATAGTTATCAAATCATTCACTTCACAAAAGGTATATTTGGATTATGAGAATTGAACAGTGTTGAATTTCAAAGGTAGATAAAAAAAAAATCACCTCCAGCTGCCACAACACGGGTCAATAATCCCAGAAGACATCAAAAGAAAGTGTATTAGTTTAGGCAGAGTTAAGAAAGCTACATAAAAAAAGCCAACTATAAAGGGATAATCATAAGTCCGATGTCAAGCGATTAAACTATATATCAAAATACCTCTCTGAATCTCCCAAGATAAATTTTAAGGGGATCAATATAATCTTCAAACCCTAAAGTTGCCATAGCCCAGAGTAAATCGTCACCGTTAATCGTCTTTCTCTTCTCTCTTTGGCACTTGTCACTCGCCCTACAACCAGATCATCCAAATGAAAACAGAAACAAGACGAACAGATAAAAGATCTCCAAAAAAACGAAAAAAACCCAACTCGCTCGTGATGAAGCTAATGAATTCCGAGACACATTCCTGGACAGTTTCCTTAGCATCCTTGGCGATCTTTCCATTAGCAGGGAGAGCCTTCTTCATGATGCGGCTAATATTCGCAATAGGAAGGTACCTATCCTGCTCGCGAATATTACGGGGGCTGTGTTCGCCGCTTTCAAAGCTCCCTCCACCGGGGCTCGCCGGAACTTCAGCCATTGAGTAAAAAACCCTAAAGAAATGCAAGAATCGAGAGCTAACATGGTTAAATCAGGACCACAATGCATAGGCACCCCACAAATCGCACAAGAAACCCTAGCTCCAAGAAAGCCCGAACAAAATAGAGAGAAAAAAGTAGCAGGAGAGAGAGTGGGGGATGATTAGGGTGGCGTACCAGATGAGTGTTGAATGATTTTGTAATTTGAGCGCGAGAGATCGAGGGGGAAGATGAATGAAAAGAGGGATCGGACGCTGGAGAAGATAGCAGCGAGGAGACGACTCAGATGCGAGACCCAGCATTATCATCACCGTTGGTTTTTAACCCTCTATCCCTTTTCCAAACCTGGTTATTAAGTATTTCTAATCAAATGTTAAAAAATAAAGGGTAAAATAGTCCAAACCAGGTTATTTTCTCATAGTGGTCGGTGGACCCCGGTTCAGCTCACCGCTTGAGAGGGTGTTGGGGGCAAGGGGTCAACCCTCTTGTTATAAAAAAAAAACAAGGCAAATTTCATCGTCTTCCGGGCTCCCATACCTCGACTCGACAGTTTGTAGAAGGGTAAGTCACGGTGACTCAATAGGCTAGAGATGAGAGGCCTTTACCTGCGTCCACAAGGAGCTATCCCACATTGGAGATAATAACTCTCACACTGCGACTGTCAGAATTCAAACCTTGACACTTGTTATCAACTCTATTATCTCTGAACAGACTGAACTATACCCGTGCCGTGCGGACAAGGGGTCAACCCTCTGCATCAATGGTGGGGGACTTACCTGTGGCGTCGTTGACGAAATCATGCATACCAGATATTAATTGGGAATTGATGTTACACAACTAAGAGTTGATAAAATATAATTAAGAAAACTATAGTTTTAGTAATTTAACAAATAAAATCCTAAAATTTAAAATAAACAAGATAAATTTTGACAGATCTCTCGTAGCGATAAGTACAAAGCCTTTACTTTGTGACTCGGGTGACCGCTTGAAGTTGATTACACAAATCTTGTGCCACATAGCAGTAATTGTAATATAAATCCTACCGAACTAATTGGCAGAAGTAAAGACATATATCTTAATTTATAGTACATGTGTTATTTCAAGCCAACAACGTATGATTGTCATTTGATCCACCTAATCTCTGTTATAAAATAATTGATGTTATCTGGCCAACAAAAAATCATTCGCAATCGAGACAATTGATTATATTTATACTAAAATTTAAATATAAAATATTGGATTTTAATTAGTGTCGATGTTAATAAATTATAAATTGGTTGAAATTGAGATTAGAATTTATGCTAGATTAACTAAATTATGTCCCGATGTATTATTATTGACTAGAAAAGAAGTCTTTATGGTTATCTAATTACACATAGTCTTGGAGTCAAAGAGGCATTCATATGTACAATTTTTCAACTCAAAGAGACCACCTCTCTTCCTTATCCTTTTCTCTATCATTTGGACCAATGTCCTCATTAATCCATATTTATTCGATTTTAATAAATATGATCTGGTATGCGATATTCTCCTCGTTAACTGGGGCTGCAGTGGGGGCGCTGGACCATTTGGGTGAAATAAGGAATATGTATCAGGTGAAACAGAGATTCCGGTACGTTGCTGGTGCGATTCAATTGAATTTGATGCCAGAGGAGCAGCTGCTGAATAAAGTTCCAGCTATCATTCACCGGTTGAGGTTGAGATATGGGTTTGGTAGGCAGTATAAGAAGCTCGAGTCTAGCCAGCTTCAAGCAAATAAATTTTCTATTTTATGGAATGAAGTTATCACGACTTTTAGGGAGGAGGATATTGTCTCTGACAACGAGGTAGAGCTCTTAGAGCTTCCCCAGAATTCTTGGAATGTCAGGGTTGTACGTTGGCCGTGTTTTCTTCTCTGCAACGAGCTGCTGCTTGCCCTCAGCCAAGCTACCGAGTTGGCAAATGCTCCTGATCGGCGGGTTTGGTATAAAATAAGCAAGAACAAGCACAGACGCGGTGCTGTGATAGAAGCTTATGATTGCATTAAGCACTTGCTGCTTGAGAGTCTTCAACAAAATTCAAAAGAGAAATCAGTTGTGACTGTGTTGTTCGAGGAAATTGACCGCTCTATTCAGATTGAGAAGTTCACCAGAGAATTCAATATGTCTACGCTGCCCGAGCTGCCTGCCAAGTTGAACGAGCTTGTTGGGATATTGAGCGAGCCTAAGAAAGATTTAAAGCCAAGTGGTGATATTATCTCGTGACGGTCATCGTGACTTCGTCAGTTACATAGACTTATATGTTATGTACATGTAGTACACCAGACGGCGGTTCAACCAGGGATTCTTGATAATGCGGCACATGACTGAGGTGCAGATGAGAGGTTTGAAGAACCTTTCATTTGACGTGTTGGCTCACAAGTTCATCTAGAAGCTTGAGTATAGTATTCTAAAAGATGAGCTGATTAGGCACCCGAGAACTGCAAATCCATTTCATAAGACCTACCTCAAAAGGATGGGTTTTGTGGAAGATGATGAGTTGTAGGTATGTGCAACTACCCAGACACAATTGGTCATCAAGACACACTAGACTACTCAAACTACTTGCACGAAGGAGCATGTTATCGATTTGGATGATGAGGCTGCATGTGCCGTGGACCCTAGCCATGTTCCAGATACACACGAACCTACTATGGGAGGATAGTCATCTGGTACGCATTATCCATCCTTAGGGTGTTGATGCACCTTGTGGATCAGATGTTGCATCAACAGTCGATGTATGAGTATGAGCATACTGAGCATCTTACCATCCACCTCCATCAGCTCGTTCGCCACCTCCTCCACCCATGGGTGATTGATGTTTGTATTATTGTTTGAGGATGGGACTTCTATGTGATAGTAGTTTATGTACATTTTTTGATCTATGTATGTTTATATATGGTATGTTTTTGTCTTGTTTATATTTGAAATTTCATATGCATTTTAGAAATAAAAAAAAAATTTAATAACAGTCTATCAAAAGTACATTTTTTGGATCATTTAATTATGTTCTCATCTAGTCCACGAGACCGACGACGAGGTTCGAGTGTTGCAGGAGGCTGATTCATTTGGGACTTTTGGGTAGCGACGTTAAAACCCATAAACGTGTCGTGATCTTCATAATCTAAGCTGCCAACTGCAGATATCGATGTTTTTCGATCACACAATCTACTGTTATGAACTGCTCGACCACATGTTCTACAATGCATTTTACTATTTCGCCAATTAACTGATGTTGAGGTCGAGACTCGGGCCTTGTCAACATATTTCGTTCTCACCTTCTTGGGTCTACCGGGTCGACGCCTAATGACTGGAAGTTTGAGGCTACGAAACCCATCCACGATAGGTCACATAAAACATGCAGCTATAGGACGAATATTGTATAAGTACATGCTCAAGTAAGTTGATCGGTAAAACAATTGATGATTGTAGTTGTCCATAAAACTTCTCATGAACTGCATGCATGAAATAAAAACTGAGATTTAATTTATTCATGAGTGTGTATGAATTATGCGCTTGTAAGAGTCTGTACGTGTAAGGTCGATTGACCCCGAAATTCAATCTAGATCGCTTGATAACTGAGAACAATAGAATGTCCAAGGAAGAACCTTGAAGTACATTCGTAGACAAAATTTGATCGAACCAAGTTAACACTCAATTGTATGGCCCAATCTCTCTTATGTTGTTTATTTATATGCTTAAATTTTAACAACATATTAATGATAATACTTCATCATCAAGAAAAAATAGTAATAACATAATTCATCTCTTCTTAGGTTAATTCGATCATACTCATGTTGGATTGACGATGGATCATTATATAAGTATATAACTGGTAGGGCTGCGCAACCAGCCAACCATGTGCCTTGCTTATTGCATTATTTGATATTTCTAAGTTTTGTAGTCACGGTCGATAAAGACTGCAGTCGGATTTCGACACCAAGAGTGGGAGAAACCATGAATACTCACAATTTGGTCACAGTTTTTGGATAAAAAATTGAGCAAATCGAACTGAATCTTTGATAAAAAAAGGATTCAAATCCGAATCCAAACCTGAATCGATTCCAAACCCAAACCAGTTTCAAATTCGATCTGAATAATATAAAATATATTCTTAATCCAATCCAATAAACACTCACGAATCAATCATCTCAAGTTGAGACACAGGCTTGACCACTTGGAAAATTTGGAGTGAAATCTGCAATGATTCAACTTCTCTAAGACAAATTACAGCTAGAAAACTGCTCTATATTCACGAAAATCTATTCCCAATTGGCTACAATCAAGAAATACTCAGAAAATGAAATGCTCAACCAAACCAGGAGACCTTCGTGCAGCAAAGAAATTTGAAAACTCACCAGGAAATGTCTGCACCACTGGTTGCAGAAGAATGGAACCTGTTAAATGTCAAATGCCATTTTTTTTTTCTGAATTAGAGGCAGTGCTTGAGTTATCCTTCTACTCGATTCATCTAGTTTCGAAATTAACTCCGTTCGATCTGATTCATGAACGAGAAAACAGTTGAAAATGAAAACTCATCCATCTCCTGAAACATCAAATGAGGTTAAGTGAACCAGAAAAAAATCTAATAATAAATAACTAGATGCATGATTGACAATTTCAATGGCAAACCTTGATCTTTCCACTGTCATTCGTCCTTCACTTTTCCTCAATTTCCTCTCCTAATTCATAATCATGGCCTAAAATGTGACCTTAGACCCTAAACAAAACCCATCTGGCGAAAAATAATGCAAATTCCTACTCAAAATCTCTTTATCAAATTCTAATTGAGGAACAAGTCATTGTTGCCACGGAATTCACCCTGACATCATGCATAATTTTGAGTTTGCAATGAGAAGAGAGTTAGAGATCAATTTGAACATCCTGGATCTGTTCATTTAGACAAGTAAATGTATTTGAGATACACATAACTTACCAATCCGATTCAAGCCAAGAAAACTCTACGTCATATCCAATCCTGCTGTTGTAGTTTAAGTGGCAAATACACCTCAGACAAGTACTGGAACCCAAATGAGCTCAAAGCCTGAATTTCAGCTTTCTGCTTTGTCTTCACCATCAAAGTGAGCTCTTCAACCCATCCTGGATTCTTCTTTACAAATTCCTCCTCCAACATGTCTTTTCCCGTCTTAATATCCTGCTCTGTCATAGGCAATCTACACTGTTCCGGAATCTTATACTTATCCAAATCACTCGGCCTGATTCCCAACCATTTTATATCTGGTGTTGTCAAATTCGAACTATCATAGGACATATTCTTCGATCCACATCCATACACAGAAAGAATTTTCAGTCCATAGGGATCACTATCGACAAGTGCAAGCACTGGCAGCTTCAGCTCCATCTTCATTTTCCTTAAGAACAGCCTTGTTGCCACATCTGGCTGCCCTTTTGCAGTCACAATAATGCAAGGAAATCGATTGTAAAACCTATCCTCAGCCAACCTAATGTATGCAGCATCTTTCTCAACCAATAATATAAACAATGCGTCACTCTGCATGTCCCCAACTCTATCAATATTAGGTGGAATAGCTTTCCCTCCCATTCCCATTTTCGTGCAGTCAATCATATCACCATTGTCGCTAAAAATCAGCCGACCTACTACCACACCTTTTTCCGAAGCAATCACATTGAGACTGGACCGAGTACACCCAAGCATACAAGAAACATCGTCGAGAACGGAATCAGACTGAGTTTGGTCTTGGAAGAGCTTCACATCGGTATAGAAAAGGTCTCGCTTGGTCACATGAATGTTCTTCATACATAGCTGGTGGATTAACTGTAGGATCCTAGCAGTAATGGTGGATTTACGGACTGTCGAGATATTAGCAAAAGGACGCTGAGAAATTTTATCTTTCAAAACAATGCGATCGAGCTCCGGAACGTATAGCTGGTTAGCCGATGAACGGGAGGGGACGTCGAAGGAGAAGCCATTTCCGGAGAGAATGGAGCGAGCAATTTTGAGGATCACTGATTCTATGGTGGATTGAACGGATGAGAGAGAAAGGTCGGCGACTTCGCGACAGGTAGAGGAAAGGCCGAGGTCTTGTAGGGTTACGGATTTGGAAGAAGAGGATTCGGCGTTTGACGAAGCAGCAGAGGAGTCTACGAGCTGTTTCATAAGGTCGAGGATAAAAGCGTCGGATTTGAGACGCGTTTTGAATGGGAGTCTGGTTTCTTCATCGGAATCTGGATCAGCCCGGCGGCGCTTCTTCTTGTCGGCCATGGGAGCGGAAGAGTAGACTGAGAGTTAGAAGAAGAGTTCGGTGGAGCGAGAGAGTAGGGAAACGAAGTCGTAGTCGGAGGGGCCAGCCTCCATTTTAGGGCTTAGTAGCTTGCCCCATCGCCATTGCCATTCAAACCTCTGCCCGCCTGCCCGCCACGAGGCCAGATGAGGCTCTAGGCTTATTTGCTCTAATTTTACTCTTAATTGGTTCTCTCATATATAATTTTGTAAATTTTCAATTAGTAAATAAAATTAATTTATATTAAAAAATAAAAATTAATAAGCACTAGATTAGGGTGGACGAGGACCTCACTAGACATTCGATTATGGTCGACTCATCGGTTGGGTCGATTTTGTCCCCACTTAAATTCGATTCTGATAGACCTCATTGAGCGATCCTCCTAATGCAGGGCTCTTGGACCAAACAGACAGTGGAAGTTGAAAGCTCAAGAGACGTGTCTGAGTGGGCAGATAGTACTTGGGCTCAAGTAGTAACGTTCAAACGAAAGAGCATTTGGTGTTAATGTTCTTGTTCTTTCAACAAGCGGGTTCCATGAACAGAACAAACGGGGTATCTCTTTAAATTGTACGAGGCATTCTTCATTTTTCCTTCAAGTAAGTCTTGTTCCATCTTTCTTCAGCCAGGGTCGCTATGTTTGGCGAAAGTATGACTATCCCACCAAAGAATTTAGATTTCGAGCTTGACCTCTCGAAGGAGGTTTCAATCAAACATGTCTTTATAAAACAAAAGAACACTGTTCTTGAGCAGGGAATCATCAAACTCAACGAGCAGTTGAATAATGGAGTTTTGAAACTCAATTCTGGAAGTGGCACTAACAAGCTAAAGTGTGACGGTGTCACTCTCAATATCATTGATTCTCGGATCGATATTATGTCTCCACCGCTCCCAATGAACATCTCGAACTTTCAGGTACCATGAGAAAAGCTGCATCAGATTCATATGGACCATCACCAGAGCTTGCTTTAAAAAGACTGAGAGGAGCTGAAAATTCTCAAAGAATCTTTCCAGACAATCAAGATACGTCTTTTTCCAGGTAAAATCAGCGGGTCAAAATGTGGAAATATATGACAGTTTCTTCCCTAGTGATTTGGAAGTCTCAGTCACTATTATTTTTAACTGACAAACATCATCGATGACTGAAGGTACAATGCAGCCTCAAATTTAAAACAGGGTCTTACTGTGCAAGTGGAAAGCAGTTCTCCGTGTGAAATCCTCCAAATCAAAGCTCGAATGGGGATAGTAATAACGCTGACATGGGTTCTGTTACTAATAACGCATTCGCCAAGTCAAATACAATGATTGAATACTCAGTGGTGGTGCCAACAGTCCACGATTCACAGGCATCACCCGAGAGCAAGTCCATGAAAGCAGACAAAATATCAACACCTGGGCAACCGATTGTTCAAGCTCAGTCAAAGGATATTAAAAGCCTCTGTGATTCTCATGTTAGTCATCTTCTCCATCAACAAAGATCACCCAGTAAGCATGGAGATTTATCATTGAAGAAAATGGCTGTGACTCTTACCCACTGTGGGTCATCCAGTCTAGAAGGACCCACAGAAGGAAATGCTTCAAATTTTAGTGTTAACAGAAGAGATTCTGGGAGTGACCCTAACAGCAATAAACAAAAGGCTACGATTCATCCGAAGAGGAAGGAAAGGTGCACTAGGAAAGAGGTATGGATATATGTATTCTTCAACATTGGAATCTTGTTCTATACATTGTGATACAGGGTAAAATCATAGAAAAACCCCAAGGTATGACAAATAGCCAGAAAAAACTGCATTTTTAAAAAGAAAATTTGGTTCGGGGAGTGTCACCATCTGCACGCCACTTATGCATGGGGTCGCGGTTGCGCGCGGATGATGACACCGACACATGGCCCTTGCTAGGAGTTACTTTAGAGTTTTTTTTACGATTTTTATCCTATATAATGCTCTTGCTTTTGAATTTGCAATGGAAGCTTTTCTTAATCTTGCATTGCAGACATAAGGAATACCTCGTGTTATCGGTCCATTCACGGGGAGTACTCTTTGTTTGTGGACAAGTTAGTTTAATCATAGTCGATAACATATCTCAAAGTTTGGATTTGTCGACTATACACGAAGGATTCCTACTTGTTATTTCCGGTTCATTATCAGAATAGACAGCGACTCGTAGAAGACCTCGATCCGGGGGACAAGAGGAGAAAAATCTCGAGCAAGATCTCATGAAAAGGAGGCGATGACTAGTTCCGACATTGTGACAACCATCCGATTTAGCAAATCAAGAATTATTTGCGATTTTACTTGCAGCTTCTAACATTCAATTTCTCTTCCAAATATGCAGATTTTTCGGGGGGATTTCTCAAGCTAATGATCGAGCATGCGATGCAGCAAATCGGTGAGTTCGTGTTTTACTTCAATTGCGATGCTTGTGCATTCGACATGCAGATTCCCGGACCTCTCTCTCTTGACATGTGATTATATTTAAATTCGTTTTTGTTGATTATGAAGTATCGAATCATGATTAATTAATTAATATATTAAAATATAAATAATTATTTATTACATTTATAATACCAATCATAAATCGATAGGTCAACCTGTACGATAATAAGGTAGGATAAGAATATAAGTCTCGTTGATAGAGCTTCATTTTCAAGTAATATTGCAAATTTCTTGTAATTCAATCGAACTCCATTTTTCAAATTAGCCTAAATTCATTGGTATTTATTACAACCAAATCTAAGCATCAAATAAGATCTAAAAAGTTAGACCCATTTTGTGTATAAAGTTGTAATTCTTCGGGGATTCCAAATATACAACACCTGTAATCATTCCTACTCCGGGACCTTCTCCAATCGACTTCACCGTCGGCCGTCGTGTCCGGCTCTCTACGGCGGCGATATTCTCTACCACATAACTCTCACCTTTATCAGACAATCCCAGTGCCGTTGGATTTCCGTAAAGATATCATCACACGGTAGCTGAAACCTGCAACAAGGACACGTGTTCGTCTTCCTCAGCCACTGAAGAATGCAAATCCAGTGGAAATGGTGCTCGCATTGCAATTCACAAACTTCTCTACCTCTCTTCATCACTTCTCTGCAGATTACGCACTCTCTACCTCTCTCTCTCACCACCATAGACGGCAGCGCCACCACCGTTGCCGGCGACGCTGACACCTCCCTTGTTTTCCTTCCGATTGATCTTTCCATCGCGCCGACGAACTTCCGGCACCTCGTTATCATGTCAATGAAGGGTATCAAAACTGAGCCGTTGTAGAATCCGATGCCGGAAAGCGTGAGGAGGTTGTCAGAATAGATCTTTCCGAGGATCACCCGCCATTTCACCGGCGACGTGTTTAGAGCTTCTGGGGTGTATTGCCGGGCTTCGCAGAGGAGGAGGAGGATCTCGACGGCGTCGCCGGCGGCGGAGACATCGTAAGGGAGGAGAGGGAAAGAGGAGCGAGGATGAAAATGGCGGGTGAGGAGAGAGAGAGAGGAAAGAAGGTGGCGAGGGACGAGGAGAGTTTTATCAATTGATTTCAGTTTTGATCTGTATCATCATCCTTGATATTAAGACTCAATTTGATTTGACCTAAATAGTCAATTTAGGTTAGTTTTGCGGGTTGCTCCGATTCGAAGTGAAGCGTAGGGAGATGAAATATCTACAAATATATTTTCCACGACAAAACATGGGATAAAAGAGTTGTTGGCTTTACATGAGACTCATCGGTGACATGCAAAAATGGACAAAAGGTAAAGGAGGACCCATCAAAAAATCTAGACAAAATATCTTCTCATATCTTGTGTACACTAACAAACTCGTGATTTGGCAATTACTTCAGCTGATGAACGGATTAAAGGAATCTTATTTTGTTCTTGTATTTTCACGCCTGAGATTTTCAACTTAGCTTGTTAATGTTGGATTGAATCGGTTCCAACAAAACGAACATATTCTTGCTCATCCGACTGAATTGGAATCAATGTCTGTAAGTTCGGGATATTGCTCTTTATGTACGAGTTTCGGAAGAATTTGAAAACATGTGAGCTAATGAACATGGAGGAGTTGAAGAATGAACCTGTTTGTCATGAATTTACTTCCTCGAGTTCTTTTTGTATCTCTTTTGATGTGGTTTGATTTTATCAGCTGAAAACAGATCTTTGTACTTCTCTAACACCTTCTCTTTGTCCTCGAGCAATCCTAACAACTCGTACGAGTCCGCTACTCTCTGCACTATGGCCTTCTCCGGGGGTTTACGCCCATAAGCCTCTAATTCTTTAAAAAGCTTCGAAATTGGAAAAAGACGCATAGATTAGGTCTTAATACATGGTTCACAGAAAACTGCATTATGACAAAACTGGACATAAAACATAAAGATCACAATAAGATGCCTAACCCACTATTGTTACCCCACAACAGATGACCAAAATTTGCCGGCATGTAATTATTTACACATAAATATGATGACTACCTTTCCGAAATAGCCGTGTCACAGGAATAAATATAACATTGACTTGACAATGGATGGACCTATTATTCTCTAAAAATACATGGTTAGTATGATTTTACCTAGTTTATGGCCAATGTTCAAAAGTTGCCTACACATACAGAGGAAAAGGGTAAGAAAACTACCCCTTGTCGGATCAAATATGAAAATATTGGATGCAGGTATCACCGACGGGGAAAAATAGTACAGAACTCAATATTAATGAAAAGGAAATAAATGCTATCATGTATTGTCTAAGTTGAGATGACATTATTAAACACCATAGAAAATAGTTTCCAGCGTATACAGCATATCTACAGGATGTATAAAATACTTAGCATGTCTACCCACTTCAGATTTGACCTGTATAAAACAAGATCCTTATCATTCATGCAAATGTAATATGTTTATTTTTTCACAATTATGGTTATCCAGGCAAGCTTGGGATTATTTCGACTAGTTTTACAAGGTAGAGAAGTTTAACAATCAGACAAGCTTCCATTGATCTTGAGGTCTTTAACCCAGATTAATTAGAGGAAATACCAAACAGTTGTAGAATTTTGCGCTAAATAAACAAAAGAACTTTCGGAGGGTGGCATTTACGAACATACAGATAACAAAGAATATGTAGCTATTTTGAGGATTCAACAAACCTTAACAGGAGTGTATGTGGTCTCGGTTGGTTTGATTTTTTTAAAGATTAGGACGGACCGTAAAAATTTGGTTCCAAAATTTACAAACCAGAACTAGACTATTAGTTGAAAGAACATCATTCAAAAAAGTACAATGACAAAATAGATTATGTAATTATATTAAACTTATATAAAATTTTCAATAAAAAAATTAAATTTAGTATAAAAAATTATAAGTTTTAATAAAAAATTTCTTAATGATCTAGTCCGGGTTTAATGGTTTTATTACATTAAATCCAGAACTAGACTAGCTAAATTGGTCCTATATAATGAAGAACTGTTAAGAAACCAATATAGGTATAGAATCAACCAAAATCGAACCAAACATTTCAGATGTGGTCTGGTTTCATGGTCCGATGCAGTTTAGATCACCCCTAAACCTTGAAGGCCCAGGTCTGATGAAGCAACATCAAAACAAGGCAAGACAAATTTATAAAGGATTTTGTATTTTAGACAAAATTTTCACAAAGTACTAGATTAAAACAAAAATAATTAAATCCAAAATAACAATGTTCAGCGAAGATGTTACTTACCCTCACAACCTTCGGGAACATGTTATTTCGGAAGTATATGGCCATCATACTTCTACATACTTGCCACGGTACTGAATGTAGATCTGAACCAATCTTCATAACCCAAAATTTGTGTGCTTCTTCAGCTCTATGATCCATGTCCAATGCTTTAATTAGTTGCCCGTATGTCCTCAGTGTGGTTCCCTGTCCCTTGCTAAGCATCCATTTAATTACCTAAAAGGGATGAAAACATTTTTCCAACTTACAAACTAATGGATATAGTCAGGATATAGTATATTTTGACGGTCATTCTGAAAACGGTGTTAAGGAAATTTTTCACAGCCTTTGATGCCAAATTCAAAATTCAAGAAGACAGTATATTCATAAATAAACCAATGCATATGTATTTGATTATATCAATAATTTATTAATTTTACACTTAATACATTCATATGTAAAAGAGTATTTAAGAAATAATTTCTTAATGGTGGGAAAACTTGAGTAATTGTTGTCATTAAGAATGTTATGGGGTGTCTCCTTTTTACTCTATCAAGTTTTTAAGTCTTACTTTTGTGATTCTAATTTCGGTAGGAGAAGACTTGTGCATACGTATTTGAATATATCAATAATTTTTATAAATAATTTCTTAATGGTGGGAAAACTTGAGTAATTCTTGTTTCATTGAGAACGTTATGGGGTGTCTCCTTCTTACTCTATCAAGTTTGTAAGTCTTACTTTTGTGATTCTAATTTCAGAAGGAGAAGAGTTGTGCAATTTTTTGTTTGATCGAAAAGCTTAAGAAGTGGTCCCTTTTTCTAATAGGTCACTCTATTGTACTTTTTTGAAATCAACATAATATTTGACCTAAAAACTTCTGGGCGTGTTAAATTTTTATTTAACACCTAAGGAGATAGTTGTGTATAGGGGTTCACAACTATATTGTCATGGGAAACAACTAATAGGGGCATAAGACTCCTCCAATGAAATGATGAAAATCCAAATTCTGAAGAGAATTATTTTTCAATATTTTTGATAATTACCAATTGTCTTAAAAGTTTGATTTTTTGAATAAAGAATAATTTAATCATTTATATTATCTCTTAAGATTTCATCTCGCATGTAGGCTATTTTTTTTATTCTTACATGTGATTTTTTAAAAGGTTTTTTTATTTTATTTTATCGATAATCGAACTTGGAACATCTAACTTTGATACCATGACAAATTACTAACTGTCTTAAAAACTCTAGTTTTTGAGTAAAAGATAATTTAAACATTTTTATTATCTCTTAACAATTCTTTCATATGCCTATAGATTTATGCCCAAACTAGAAATGTAACAATGGACACTAAACTAATTGGATTTAGTAATCCTAATACGAAAAAAATCAAATACCTTTGGTTAGCAAATATCAATTCTAAAACGAAAAAAAAACACACAAACGTTAGAAAGCAATCAATAGTGGGGCAAATCACTAGCTTGGAAACAAGTACCAATTACCCGTTCAAAAAATAGATTACTTTTCAAAGAGTAAATTTCTTTGACAATATTCATTAATAATCTCAATCCACTTCCCCTTTCCATCAATTTATAATAAAATAATTTTAATATTATCGTCTAAAATACCTTCTTACCGTCCAAGTTTTACATTGTCCTCAATGTCGCAAGTCATCCAACTCCATGAAAAATAATTTTGGCTCATACCATGAGGTGGTCCAACTTTAAACCCATAGAATAATTTGGGTTCTCCCATTAATGTAGTGGTTCAACATTTAAAGAAAGGACTACATAGATCTTGAATAAATTGGTAAGCGATCGATAAATATACTCCACTATACTAAGACTCTTGTTTCAAATCTTGAATAAAGAAGGAATGAAACTATATGATAGGAATATATTCTAATATTAGAGAGGTGGTCACTAATAGTTAGTTGAAATTAAGAGAAGTCAGTGGAAGTTAATGGTAGTTAGTGTTATGAAGTTTAGAGGTTAATTGTAATTAAGGGAGTATAACTACTAGCGGAGTTATAAATAGAGTAGGAGTGGATAGAAAGAATTATCATTATAGTAGTGATCAATTCGTAAAGGTTAGAGATCCCTCGAAGTCTTTTAAATGTGGACGTTTTAGGAACCTTTTTGAAGTTTTCTTAGTGTACGTTTTCATATTCAATAATTCAATAGGATCTTTTCAAATCCTATCATTATACTAGTAGCCATTATTTTTTAAGCATATGATGATTTATCTTATAACATTTCTTAAGTTAGATTTTTTAATCGTCCTTAATTAGAGAGGGAAATTTTGTGTGGAACAACCCCTTTGGTTGTAGTTTAGGCTTCTATTTCATCGAGTATTTTTTTAGCAAGAGAGAGATTGTAGATTCAATTATATTCTAAATTCTAATGTTGCTATATCTAATGTGTCTTCCATAGACGGGAACAAGAAGGATATGTACCAAGATTTTTTCTCAAGTCCTACTTGTGTAAGCATAAGTCAGCTGTGTATCACTGAGCAAGCAAATGTGTTTAAAGGAAATCCCATTTGAACATATGTTATGGTTTTATGTTCCAGGTTGTAAGACAGTCCAAAGTGCGTCTTAAATAAAATAAGAGTAAGGCTAAGCAAAAGAGAAAAAAAGAAATCAATAGAGTTCCCAACTAAAAATAAAAGATTAACATTACCTGAATAATTTTATGCCATTGTTGTTCCTTTTCAAGAATAAGTAATGCCCTCTTCACTGATGCAATAGGAAATTCTTGTTCCCAAGCTACCCAAGCATCAAGAGCACCATAAACAACTTCTTTACAGTCATTAAGATTAAGTATCTGCAACCATAACAGCACTTCTACAAATTATATAAAGTTGTTTGAGTTAGAGATGGCGGTTATTTCACGAGTAAAGATAGGAAAACATTATCATGTCACTAAAACTTTGTGACACGTGCAGTCATAATGTTGTATTGAGCAAAAAAGAATGAGAACACAAAGTACAAAAAAAACTGCTTTGTTCTATTAGAAAAAAATTAAGAAGAGAGACTAAAGAGTACAAACTACAGCAAATTGTCCAACTTCAAATACTGAAAACACCATTATTTTTTTATACAAGAAAGTTAGAGGATATATGGAGAAAATTGGAAAAGGAAACTTGAAGGGTTGAACAATTTAGAAGCAAAACTAGATATTATGTTGATCAATACAATGAAAAAATTGGCAATATCATCCAAATTTTTTAAAGGACAAAAACTTATATGCACTGTTAATGTTTACTGATAACAGGATTTATGAAACTTCATATTTTGAAATTATGTCTCACTACCTTAGGGAAAAAGAACCATTGTGAGTGGTTCTTAGATCAAGATTTGGTTATACAGTTCTTCATTCTCTCCAGCCATTTTTATAGGTGAATATGCAAGTGTTCCACCATTAAACTCTTTTCTACAATAAGTCTCAAGAAAAAAATTTACAAACTTGATTTATGCAAAAGAACTTTTATTCATATGAAAATAGTCACAAAATATCAAAGCTAAAGGGGCTGATGTGACAATAATTTGTAATTCAAAACTATTTTAAAAAGTTGAAATAATGTCTTGAAACACTCACTGTTTTCACAAGAAAGTCAATTTTGTCTTTGCGGCAAACATTATCTCCCCTACAGCCGATTTCTAGGATGCCATTATCTTGCCCCATGTTTTTAGAAAAAGGTTGGCTGCCATTTAAATCCTGAAACATTCGAAGCCATTCATCAAATTAAGTACAATTTTTCTTAAAAAAATAAAAGAGAAACAAGATCTTGAGACATACAAGAGCTAGAGTATTACGAACCTAAGTCTTTAGGATATATTTGTCGAAAAACATTATTCTTGTCGGGTTTAATTATTTATTATTATTATTTATTTATTTTATTAATTGTTATTTTAGTTAAATTAGAAAGTCAGTTTGGTCTTTTTATATTCAACTAGGTCAGATAGTCAGTTTAGTCTTTTTATATTTAATTAAGTCAAAGATTAGGTCAAGAAAGTCTATTTAAAAAATGTTAACCTTAAATAATGAGGCATCGGTAAAAATCAAGCATTTTCTTTCTTTAGTTAATTTTCTTTCTTTCTATTTTTCTCAATTGCTTCTCTAATAGAAGAAAAATAGGTGGTTACTCGTTCCAGGAATAAACTCTCTGACGAGGATCCAACAACTTGGTATCAAAGTCAAACCACTCTTCTGAATCTCATAACAACTCTCCGCTCATCTCAGTTAAGAAAGAAAAATCTTCGATGTTGAATGCCTTACTGGAACGCATGTTTCTTTTCATGAAATCCCAAGAAGAACGAGCACAAGTGAATCATGAAGCTATAATGCAACAATTTTGGATTTTTCAAACCAAAGACTCGCGCAAGCAGCGCCTGCCGCAAATGCCAAGATCTAAGCGTTGCCACCGCCGCCGACAACTGCCCGCACCCCACAGCATGAACCGACCTGAATCGCGTTAGCGCTGTCCACGCGGGCAGGCCTGAGTTCGGCACAATCTGTGACTTTGCCTGCACCACACACTGCCATGTCCGAGCAAACGACTACCGCAATGTTTCTAGCCTTTGCAGCGCCGCAATACGCGTCTGCTCAATTGTCAATGCCGATTTTTACGGCCCCGCGCCTTCGATCGACCTACCTCCGACAACTTCGTTTTCATTTGATCTTGGCCCACTTGCGCCCACTTGATCGGGCCTTGGGGCCTAGCCGCAACACGAAGGTCAATCAAGAGTCTTCAGTGGAGGGATGTCAAGTTCATAAGGCATGATTCAAGGACAAGCTGAAAACTCTTTTCCGTCTTTCGCATCTTTTAAGTTTGAAGACAAACTGTTTTCCGCAAAGGAGAATGATGTTAGGGACCTAAGTCTTTAGGATGCCTTTGTCGAGAAACATTATTCTCGTCGGGTCCAGTTGTTTATTATTATTTTTCATTTTCTTAATTGTTATTTTAGTAAGGTCAGTAGGTCAGTTTGGTCTTTTTATATTCAATTAGGTCAATGAGTTCTATTTAAAGAGTGTTAACCTTAAGTAATGAGACATCGGTAAAAATCAAGTTTTTTTCTTTCTTTAACTAATTTTTTTTTTATTTCTCTCAATTGCTTCCTTAACGAAAGAAAAAAAAAGTAGTTACTCGTCCAGGGATAAACTCTCTAACGAGAATCCTAACATAGAGTTTCTGCTAAAGTATCGTACTATATGTAAAGAAGTATTTGTGCGCATCGTTGTTGCAAAAATCTAGTTTTCAATAAAAAAAAAATCCGTTCAAACTAAACCCCTGAATTTTGAGTTTAAAAATAACAAATGGTGAAGTGAATCAAAGGGGAGGAGGAGACCCACAAAGTTCTCATTGTAAACGTTCAACAGACAAATCGACAAGATGGTTAACCTAACCTGAAGAATTATTCTTATTGAGTTCTTAATATAATATTAGAAGTCACAAATCCCTTCTATTTTGCTTTCTACGTGTTCACTTTTATCTCAACAAAAACTATAATACACAGAAAAAAGATAAAATTAAATTCAGATATGATGATACCAACGCTTCAGCTCCATGCTGATTAGATAGTTGAGAGTAAACTGTGGAATAAGAATGTGAGTTCAAAATGTGAAGAATTCCCTTATCTTGATAAGCTACTCGAGCAAACTGCATGCATATTCAAAGATACACTTAAATTAGTAAAGTATACGCTTATTCTCTCTAGTTTCAAGGTAAAATGTTATCTTCACAATTAAAAGATAGAAAAAATGTCAGTTCATGCTAGAAAAGAAAATAAAAGAATCAAAGTTTCCTTGCAGATTATTCAAGTGGATCAGATCAACTGTCTCGCAATTCTTTTCTGTTACAAATAGATTTGATTGGCTGGTTCACTCAAAAGTATATTGACTAGGAAATTTTCCAATTAACAAGAGAACCCAAAACTGAGATTCCAGATTTTATATATAAACTCCTTCAAAACAACTCCAACTAAAATTTAAACAGGGCTTCATCAATCCACTTCCTTAGCGAAAAAAAAACTCCCCAGTCTATAGGTCGTACGAGATTCAAACACGAACAACAGTTAAAAGGAAAGAGTTAAAGTTACAGGCACGAAAAAGCAACATACACAAGTGGGACGAAGAGAGATGTATGATATGGGAGAAAATACATCTAGGCTTCGAAGCACTGCGCCTCTCCGCGCTACTACGCATAAAAATCCTCGGACGACCATGGATGTAGTGAAAATTCCCAAATCCTGACTGCTGCCTCTGCTGTTGCTCTATTTTACTGCACCGTCTATTTCGTCGACGAGCAACGCCAGATTTATCCTCTGTCGTCGGCGGCCGAGAGAGACTCTCTGTGCTGGTTTGTGCGAGCTCCGACTACCTGAACTGAAGGGTTTTATTTCTAAGAACGAAGGATGACTTCAAAAACAGCGGGTCGGAACGGTTCTATAATCGGGTTTTCGGCCTAAAACATAAAAACCAGACCGAAACCCAAATTTAACAAATGGTGACTTTAAGTTGGGTTGACAAACATAATTCATTGTTAATAGGGATAGGCAAAATGAGGACCGTAAACAGGCTCAAACGGTCATTTTTAATTCAATTTTTTTATATATTTTTTTTAAATTATGATTTATGAATAAATTTTGATTTTTTTGAATAAAAAATTATAAATCTGGAACGTAGACCGCGGTTCAAAAAATCTATAAAATCAAGTAAAATCTGACGCAAACCCTAATAAAACTGATATAAATTCAAAAACGGGTAATAAACATGACTAGTTACTTAAAATACAACTAAAATATAATAATAAAATATTTTATTTTAAATATACAATAAAACTGAGTTAAAACTAAAATTGCATCGAACAGAACCGTTGGTTTCGCTTCTGGTACCAAAAATTCAGAATCGTGAGTTCTGGTTTCGATTCTATTTTGGGGTAAAATCAAGTCGGATCGACCATTGCCCACTCGTAATCTCTAAGAAATGACTTCAAAATGTCGGTTCATTCGGCTTTGCAAATGCAAATGAAGATGGTCTTGCAAAGCCCGCACGAACATAGCTCAGTTGGCTCAGAGATGGTAGATTGAGTACAAGAGCCTAGGTTCGACATCTGCGCTGTCCTAGTGTGGGAGTTATTACCTCAAATGTTGGGGTAGCTCATTGGAATATCAGGTAAAAGCCTCCTATCTCTGGGCCGCTGAGTCACCGTGATTTAACCTCTCACAAACTCTCGGGTTGGGATGTGAGGGGCATGAGGGCGATAGATTTTGCCTTTTGGGTACAATATAACCTTGCAACGTTGGACTGTGTTGTTTAAAGCCGGCCCAAGCTTTTAGGGCCAAAGCCCATTAGCCCAATAACTTTTTTTAATATAACTGACTTAACTTCCTTGTTCAGCTGGCCAATTTGTGAATAGTTGATTCGAAGGTCTGGGCGTAGAAATAATCATGGCAGCAATGGAAGAAGAAGCGAAAATTGAGGCACGGGACTCGAGCTACATCACTTGCAGTTGCCGAGCGGACGTTCCTTTTTTACGCGGTTTGGCCTTGACTTCTTCTTCTCTCCTCTTCTCTCTCTCTCTATACGGCTCACAGTTCAGAAACTGATTCGTCCGTGAGAGAACCATCGCCTACTTCCATAGCTGATCCATTTATGTTTCTCGGCTAAGTTTCAGTTTCAATCTCGTTCCTCTAAGTAACAGAGACGAAAGAGGAGGTCCAGGTCTGGGATGTCGTGGTTAAAAACAGCCGTGAACAAGGCAGTGGAGGCAAGCGTCGGAGAGAGAAGCAATCTCACTCGCGCTGTTCGAAACTATGCTGACTCCGTCGTTCACCACGCCGGAAATGCTGTTTCTGAGGGCGCCAAGCTCGTCCAGGATCGGATTGTAATTCCTTTTCTGCTTTTCGTTTGCTACTGCTCGATTTAGATTGTCGATTGATCAATACTTTCTCATTTTACGTTCAGATGTATTGATATTTGATAGAATTGTCTCAATGCTTTCTTTTTTTATTTGTATGGTTTTAATTATGACAATCTTACATATAAACATTCCACCTACTGTTAAAAAAATGAAGTGCTTGGGTATTGCCCTTATAATTATGATCCATATTATATTTCATCGAATTGATTTCATTCATTTCTGTTTTCATGACTGAGATTTGTGTTTGATTTTTGTTGAGCAGGGGCCTCGAAATATGCAGAGCTTTAGGCATACCGTCAAAAGATTGGAAGAAGTTTCTGTTTCATGTCGAGGTGTTGAAAGAGTTCGATTACTTAGAAGGTGGCTGGTTGCACTCAAAGAAAGTGAGAGATTTTCTCTGATCTCTAATGAAAGTAATGGGAAATCACCAGAAGACCAGCATAGTTCAAAAGATAATCCTTCAATGGTGATTAACCCTTCATATTAATGCTTACATGACCTAGAATTCCACACGCACCTTGCCATTTTAGTATCTTATTTGGATTATTTTTTTTTCAAATTTATGCCCAGGTTTACTATGTCGACACTATAATGGGTAGTGAGCCGAGGACTTTCCATGATGTTTTTCTTTGCAGCCAAGCTCTAGAAGGCATAACATTGTCAATGGTGATTTAAATGTGTACTCTTGTATCTTGTTGCTGTATTTTAGTCTGATTTCACTAGCTTTTTTGCAGCAGTTATTGTATAGTTTCTGCAGATCTATGATACGAATCTGCTTAACAAACTCACAAAAATATATTCACACTAAAACACATTACATTAATACACATAAAATACATTGTTTAGCATAAATTCGAGGTTATGCTATCCCTCCTCAGATTTTCAAGGCTTGGCACTCCTCCATTTGCTGCCAAAACACCCTTCGAAAGAGTTCTCCTAATTCCCTCTCATCTATTATTTAAATACAAACTAAAAACTACCTTAGAAACTACGTAAAACTGCACATGGTTATTTCCTAAAATACCCTTCGAATGTTATTCCTAACAATCTATCCATGTAATCATTTGTTTAATTGGAGTTTTTGGTTAAAATTTATCTTTTTGAGCCCTAGCATTGGTTTTTTCCTTTTTGTACCTTTATGTTACATTACAAGACTAGTTTTGATTTAGTTTTTTACTTGCTGATCCATGGAGTTTAACCGCAGGTTTACTATTTTCTATGATTCAGATACTAGAATCTCCAACTGAGGAAGAAGACTCACTGCTTTTGGAGATATATGGGTAAAAATTTTCCAGTTTCTGATTAAACAGAAAACTTTACATCACTAAAAGTAATTATGTAAATTCGTTTAAACGATCTTGTGGTATGTTTACGAGCAGGCTTTGTCTAACAGGAGGAAAGGATGTACATAATACAGTTCTGAAGAGTGTACAGAACTTGGCACGTTCCTTTGTTGAGTATCAAGATGAAGTACTGGTAAAGACATGATATGTCTTCCTTAAGCTTATATTTGATCAGTTAACTAGTATATGATATGTCGTATTTAAATACAAGGCATAAATCTGTGACCGAACCAGTTTAATCACACAAGTTTTACAATCGTAATTCTTAAAATAGTATATTGAAAAATAATAATTGTTCAATTTTTCATAATGCTACAATGAAAGACTGAATTTATTTGGAATATGGTGGTGTGCATCGTTTTATGTTTTCTTTTGCTTTGTCTTAAGGTAAAACGAGAAGAATTGCTCCAGTATGCTCAAAGTGCAATTTCTGGACTGAAAATAAATGCTGATCTTGCAAGGTGGTTAGTGAACTTACACACACTAATATATCTATCCCATATTACTGTGTGTTTGAACGTGAAATGTTTTTTGCCATAGGTCTTATGTTGTTGGTCTTTTTAGACTTTGATGGACTAGAAATATTCCTTATCTACGCATAAGCATGTTAAGTAGACTAAAAATAAAAATTGATATGAAAAGATGATTGTTCTATGTCAAAAATAATTTTGATTTATATGCAATTAGTTTGAGTGGATAATTCTTCTTATTGAGTTTGAAATGTATCGCTCTTTCTTATAATGTTTCATCCTTAGTAAATAGAATAAATTTGGAAGAGAGCTTAAAGGATCAAAAGAACCATGTCTTACAGTTTTTGGCTAAAGAGGATCTAGAGTCAATTGATTACCTGGTTTATTTTTCGTTATTGAATATACTAAATTAGGTCTTAATTTTCTTCAAGCCCCTGATAACACTGAGCATGCTTATTGCTACGTGCTTCTGACTCATCTGTTCTTGGTTCTCAGATTGAACGCGGAAGCCTGCAGTCTTAAGGAAACACTTGCAAAGATGGGATTACACCAAATTTCAATCGATGAGCATGATGATTCATTTAGCAAAACTACTGCCACCATAGAAGTAGTGTTTCCTTAATATTCGACACTTTTTAATTAATGCTGTTTTAAGTTTCTCACAATTTTCAAAGCCTTGCAAAAGCATAGGAAATTAACATTAGAAACTGGAAGATTTATCTCAGCAATTGCTTTTTATTGGCAAGATATCTTAATCTTCCAAATATTCTGGGATAGACGGATGAGTCATTTCTTTTTATGCTCCAGTTGCATAAATATGACGTGTACTTGATTGTATCCTTTCTTTTTGGAGAATATCTTTTCCTGTGTTATGTTAGCTTTAACATCTAATACATTCTGCTTTCTATTAAAAGGTGAATGAAATTCTTGAACACGAAAAGGGTTTATCTGCAGGGTCTTGAAGATGCGCTTAAGCAAATTCAACTCTGTTCCAAGTTGGAGGAGGTCCTACTAAAAAAGATATTATTGCGCAGTGGAGAGTCTCCAGTTTCTCATGCAGAAAAGGTTCATTTACTTGTGCTCTTTTTGTGAAAGCTGAATTGATGAGTTTTCTGTTCACAACAATGAAAAAAACAATTTGAGGAGTACAATTACCTTCTAACAACCCCATTATAGTTCTCTAAATGCAGCATTGGAAACATTGATCCTGATGTAATTTCAAGCAAACAATTACAGCAGAAATGCTCCAATCTTACTGCATGTTCCTAAATTTGCATCAATTCTGATCAGATTATGCTTAATTTTCCTAGTTTGTTTTGTTTATGTTTTATTCTCAGTTTTTTCCAGGTTGATAAGCTTACGATTTTGTCTGAATCACTAGCCAATTCTCTGTCAAAGGCGGAAAAGCGTGTTGCAGATCACAGGTTTCAATAAAACTAGCACTGTATAGTTTGCCTAGAACGCACTTGCTCATTTGGTTTACTCTACTCCCTGAATTCTTCAAAGACACTGCCAGATATTTGGAAAATAATTAGTTTAAAAAATATAAAGTAATGGGCATTGGTTATTACTTCTACCTTTATTGATTGATCTCGAAGTTATTTCTATTTCATCATGAAAATGGAAAATTCTGATACTTGTCATTGCTTTTCATATTTTTCGCTTGTCCTTCCAAATGTGGTTTAATTGCTTTCAAAAATTTTGGGAGTTCATTTTATGATACTAATTGCATTTCATTTTCCTTACATGTGTCAAGCTAGAGAACAGAATGAAGAGGCCATTAGCTTTCGTGTGTCTAAAAGGAATGAGATGAGCCAAGTCGAGAAGGTATTGGACTACTTTCATATTTCTGGAAGGATAGAAGAAAGAAACCATTGATTAGTATCTTTCCTAAATATAATCTTGACTATCCACAAATATGCTGTTTTTTTCTCATGTATAATCTTCACTTATCAACATTCCATCGCCGTGCAAATTGATTCATGTTTCCATCATCATTTGTATTTATGTTTTTTTCCTGCAATTGAATATTAAAGGCAATTGTTAGATAAATATTTTTAGAACAATAATGTCTGAAGGCATATACCATTATATCATCAAGGATGATGGACCAGTGAAAAAATGTCCTTTTCAGGATCTGGGCAAAGAGATTGGAGATCTCGAGAGACAGAAGGCCGAACTTGAAGCTGAATTGAAAAGGGTTGGTTTTAGTTTTTTCTTTAATCCTTAAAAATATGTAATTGAAAATGGTTTTACACGAGGATATTTGTTTAATCAAGGGTCATTTAAGTTTCTGCACTTTGTTCAGGTCAATGGTTTGCTGAGTGCTACTAAAGTACGCATTCACAATGCAAAAGAAGAAAGGGAGCACTTTGAGGAAGCAAGTAATCAGATACTTGCGCACTTGAAAACAAAGGTATCAGCCTTCTGCATGTTTTTTTTTGTGATTCAGATTGCTCTTTTCTAGGATATTCCTGTTCTTTTTTCTTGGGTTTATAGTTCATTTGTCTGATGTTATCTGGTCGTAGGAAGATGAGCTATTCAGATCTATTGCTTCGTGTAGAGTAGAAGCTAGCGTTGTTGATGCATGGATTAACTTCTTAGATCACACTTGGACTCTCTATACCTCAAATACAGAACAAAGGAAAAAACATGTGAGGTATGTAATCGTGCTGATTTAGAAATGATCAATTCATTGTGCTGATTCTTTTATTTAATACATTGTCAATATCCTACTTGAGATGAAAATTGAGTTTTCCAATTTTTGCATTTGCATGACCGTAGTCATATTGTTTGTTCTATGATCTTACTCATGTTCTCCTTGTTCTGTATGTTTAAGTGACGAACTAGATCGATGCCGAGAATATTTTGTGAACTTGGTTATTCATCTTCTCTCGTCTTACAAGGTATACTTGTGATCTCTATCTACGTTGTTCGATGGTTTTGACCGATAATTATTAGGAGATTGATATAGAATCAGAATTATATCTGGACTTCGATAGAAACCGAGGCTGAGCTAAAAATAGAATGTACGGTTGTCTGTTGCGTCACATGGAAATTTAAAATGGTTCATCATATGTACTTCCCTTTTTTTTATTCATGTTGTTCTCATGGGCATGCACTGCACTTGTATGCATGGTAGGAAAAGTTGGGGCCATTTTTGTTGAATATCAGAAAATTGGAGGAGAAATTGAGTACGTTATCAGTGTCAGAAACCTCTCCTAGCTTAAATGAGGCAAGCCCTAAAGCAAGCGTCAAAAGGAAAAAGCTTGAAGATGAGTATTTGGTTATGGAAGCCGAGGTACTTTTTTCTTGTTTTTAAAGAGCACCTGTCACACTTTCTTCAGAAGTTTAAAATATATATTAGGTAATTAGTTTCCATAATGAATGGATATTGAATGATATTTTCTAGGAGTCGGCACTGTCATGTCTGGTTCCAAGATGCATTGAAACTAGAATCGTAAAATATAGAGTGGTTCTAGTTTATTCCGATCTGGTTTTAATATTTAAAAATATATAAAATATAATTTTTTATTGAATTTGAGTTGAGTTTTAAGTGTTTAGATCAGATTTGAAGTCAGTTTTTGAGTTTATATCGAATTTTATTTAGTTTTGAGTCTGGTTTTATCTGTTTCGAGTAGGTTTCTATTCGATTTCAGGTCTTTTAATCTCAATTCCAATTCCGATATCATGATTCTTAATAATCGGAACTGAAACCGGACCAAACTGATAGTTTTGGTCCAGTTCGCAGTCCACATTTAGTTTTGCGCACCCCTAATATTTTATGAATAGAGTTAGTTCATATTATTAGTTTTCGAAGGAAAAAAATAATTTAAGACATTTGGACACAATTATCTGCAGTAATGTCTAACAAGATGTTCATTTCATCCGTCGAGTTGGTGCTTATAATGTCTGACAAATAATGTGAACTGAAAAATATTTTGTATCAGTTCAAACGATTTAACTGGTTCTCATATCTTTGCCTTCAATCACTTATCAGTTTGTATCGACATTAAGCGTCGTAGATACCTTGAAGAAGCAATTCTTGGATGCAAATAGAGAAGCTGAAAGGTAAAACGTGTTTTTCTGTCATTATCAGCTATGCTTTTTGATATGTACGTGAGATGTTCTATAATTCAGGAACTGGGATCATAGGGTGCAAGATCTTTTTGATGAGCTTGAAAATATGAAAGAAGAATTCCAAGCAATCAAGCTATCCAAATTGGAAACCGCAAGACCAGTGGACAAGTTGGATAGCCGACAAAGCGACGAAAGTTTATCGCCTATAGCTGAACAGACAGTCGAAACATTCGAAAAAAAATCGAAAGGACATGATCCTTCCACACCCAAGAAGGAACCGAGACTTGACATGATTGAGACTCCGCCACCTACATCCAAAGAGACGATCGAGACATTTCAAATAGAATCAAAAGAAGGCAATGACTATTCCCCGCCCGAGGAGGAACCGAGACTTAACATGATCGAGACTTCATCACCTACATCTAAAGAGACGATCGAGACATTCCAAAAAGAATCAAAAGAAGGAAATTCCTCTTCCTCACTTACAAATACGAGACTTGAGATAGTCGAAAGTTCATCACCTACGTCGAAACAGACAACGGACACAAACCGAACACAATTACACGAAGAACATGGCTGCCCATCCAAGGAGGAGAAGAGACTTGAGTTGGAGCCAGAATTAGTAAGACAAGAGCCAGAGACAGGCAAGCTTGAAATACAGGATTCTTCCGGACAGCTCAACGATTCAGAAGTTGAAGAAAATTCAAAAGGAACTACACTACAGCATCAACCTACCAAGTAAGATCAATACTTGATTCTTTGATAAATATTGAGTATTATTTCCCGAATCGAATGCCAGTTTTCCAACGAGATATGCCGCTTTCTTCGATCCCAAGCGTAGAAAGTACATTAGGGAATTTTAATTTTTGCTACTTCCTCGAGCGTTCATTACTTTTGAAAAATTTTATGACATACGATTTGGAAATAATTTATACTAGCGTGAAAGATTTAATTGTACTTTGAAACTTGAAAATTTAGGTAACTGAACTGTGTTTCGTGTAAATTTTCAGGCATCGCTAATGTATGTATTGATCGATTTATATGCACATAGCATAGGAATGGAGACTTGAATATATATAAACAAGAAAATGGAGGTTACATATTGAATATTGAATTGCATTCATCGATTTACATTCATGGCTCAAAATTTGTAAATTTAATGTTTACCGATGTCATGTGATCAAAGTTTCTGCTAAGCACGGAGAAACGTTGATGTTAAATGTTCATAAAAAAGGGTACAACGCCGTAACTCGAGATGGTCAAATTGGAATCCGGGTGATCCGCTGGCAAAGGCATTTTACTAGGTCCCGCTCCCGCTTGGGGTGTGACTCTGTTTTGTGCCTTTTTTGGACTGTTAGAAGAAATAGAAAGAGTAATGATAGTTTTACTTTTTTAGCATACTCTCTTAATTTATTTTATTACATGTTGAGTTTTGATTGGTCTAATTAAAATATTTTTCATGTACTGTAATTAAGATTATTATTTATAATAATTATTGTAGTAAACAGAACTCGACACGTCAAAAGACAAGTTAAAACAATATGTTAAGAAAGTAAACCTAATATTACTCATAGAAATATCTAACAGTTGTACTTGTCATGTCAGCTTCATGCCTCAATATCTTGCGTATGGTATAATACCATTGGTATTAACTACCTTCTAACGGTCACATCGTTCTTTATATTCAGCATACACTACAAGCAGATTTGAGAGTAAATTAAGATTAGGTCTAAGTTATAACAAGCTAGAAAACATAAAAATTAAAAGTATGAGGACTGATTTGCAACACATTTAAAAGTACGAGGATTCAAAGTTAAAAGCATTAATGAAAGATGAATGCACGTAAGACTGAAACAGTTCTGTTCTAGTCTAGTTTTATTTTAAAATAAAATTAGAATTAATTGTCACGATTTTAAGATCTTGGAATCGAAATTAGAATCATGAAATACAGTGCAATTTTAGTTTCGTCCGGGTTCTGTTCAATATTAAAAATAAAATAAAATATGGGTGGAGTTTTGAGCTATAGAGGTAGGTTTGAACCAATTTTCTGCCGCGCTTCCGGCCCGGTTCTGTCCACCGTTGGAATAATATTAATGGTACGTTCCAGAACGGTCGCGATGAGAAACGCAGATGTTTTTCTACTGTTACATGAAAATGGGGGAGAAGAAAATCGGTGTCGGTTTCTAAATCTTCGGAATCGAACAACGAAACGGGTTTTCATTCATGGGCAATGCCCATCGTCACCGTAAAATGGGTAACAACTCGCTCTTTTCGCCCCTTAAATATGGCGAATCGGATCATACAGCTCAGTTTCCCAGCAGCTCGATCCGACCATGGTGGCCTTGCCTTACACTCTCGCCGACTCCACATTGCGAGCCCTTGCCGGTCAGGCGGAGGGTTTTGGGAGGTTAGCCATCGGTGGTTTTCACGGCCCTCTTTATCATGTCACCACCTTAGCAGGTGACTTGTTTGTTCTTTATTTTTGTTATTTTGAGACTCGTTTGGTCGCAAAATGGATGGGCATTGTTGGGAATTGATAAACATAGTTCATTGGGAAATATATTGTTGAATGAGTATGCGATTCTGCCGTTTATTTTAGCAATATCTTTCTTGGATATTTGAGATTTTATGGATTTTGCGAGTTTCTGTTGAAGAATGAACTAATTCAAACTGTTCAAAGTAAAATTCTTGAGGAGTAATTTCAAGATGAAACTCTTGAAGAATAAATTAAAGGCCAAACATAAGGAAGAATCAAAGTTGAAAGAATTAAAGTAGTAAAAATGATAGAGTTTTCTTTTTTTTTTAATGGTTGAATTATTCTTTGTGAGTTATCTTTGTAAAGTCTCGATAAAAAGCTATATTTGTTGCTGAGAAAAGATATTCGAGCAAAACATTTTTTCGTTCTTCATCACATTGCTCGAGAATAATCTCTACCACCGACAGTTTCATTGTTCTTGGTTCTTAAAACTTGTAGGAGCTCAACACATATTTCGGATGAGGACAAATCAAACATGTTTTCTCTGCATTTAAAATTATCAACTTCTCATAATTTTGGTCTCCTAGTGGCTGGATTCACATAGAGCTTCTACTAAAATTACTAATTTGTTTGGATCATAGTTTCATGATTTAATTATTGTATTCTTGCTTGTAGATGATGGGCCGGGATCTTTACGTTACGGATGCAGGACGAAAGAACCATTATGGATTGTCTTTGACATTTCAGGCACTATTAACCTCTCATCGTTCTTGAGTTTATCATCGTATAAGACCATTGATGGACGCGGCCAAAGGATAAAACTCACTGGTAAGGGTTTGAGGATTAAGGAGTGTGAGCATGTGATTATTTGCAATCTAGAGTTCGAAGACGGGAAAGGTCCCGATGTGGATGCTATTCAAATTAAACCGTTTTCGAAGCACATATGGATAGACCGATGCAGCCTCCGTGGATATTCTGATGGACTCATCGACATCACCTTAGAAAGCACAGATGTTACTGTTTCTAGGTAAATCGAAGTATCATCTCATATGAATGTTATTTTACTTCTCTTATTTTAGGCAAATAAATCTACGAACTTAGGAGCATTAACAATCAAATTCTCTTCATTGGTGTTAAGAATTAGTAATAATGCAAATAATATTATAAAGAATATTCTAAAGCATATCGCATATTCATTAACCAATCAGACTTGGACACTTGTCCAATTTAGGCTTTATAAATGTATGTCGCGATAATGTAATATTTGAGAATGGTGATAGATTTTTACATTTCACTTTCAAAATCATCTCTCCAATCATCTCTACTATCTGCTATTGGTGATTTATGAAGATTTTAGTGATTTTGCATGGAAAATCACGAAAATTGTCAAAACTATGTTTATTGATAGTTGTTTCCCTCTAGAAATAGGTAAAAAGATTAGATGACTAAAATGTGATTTCTTTGATCAATTTTTTTAAGGACGAAGATTAATTGCTAACATCCCTTAATTTTATGGGTTATTTGTCTTAAAAAAATGTTTATTACTTGCTCGTCATTTCTAAATTTACAGGCGAGTACATGTTTTCTACAAACAATTTTTTATTTTTGTTCTTTCCATTAGGCTCTTGTTTTATATCTTTGATGCTTTTTTTCATAGGTGTCACTTTTCACAGCATGACAAAACGATACTAATTGGAGCTCATCCGTCTCACGTTAATGATCGACGTATAAAAGTGACGATTCATCATTGTTTTTTTGATGGGTGTTGCCAAAGGCATCCTCGTGTGAGATTTGCCAAAGTACACTTGTACAATAACTACACGAGAAATTGGGGCATCTATGCTGTTTGTGCCAGTGTAGAATCTCAGGTAGCAATCATGTTATATGCTTTATTTTGGATTTAACTTTGACCTTAAAAAGTTAGGAATCTCTTCTGGTTCTTAGATATACTCTCAATGCAACATCTATGAAGCAAGACAAAAGAAGGTGGCATTCAAGTATCTATTTGAAAAGGTATGGACTTGTTATACTTTGATTTTTGAAACCGGGTTTCATTTTTTTTATTCAATAACAATTTACATCCTGAACTATGAGGTGATTGCAACAGATAGCTTGTATTTTAAAAGTCTTCAATGAACATTTTGAACTTTAGCATAATTGCAACAGATACTACGTCATAACGTTCGTTTTCTAATTTAAGATGTCAGTTAATTTAAATTAGCTATTTTTTGTCAGAATGGTTAATTTTAACGACTTATCGAGAAATAAAAAAAATATGTAATAGTAAATTTTTATTTTTAGTTAATTTATTCAACGGTATAAAAATAAGAATTTTCACGAATTTATAATCTTTTAGCCTTTTATACTATTACTAATAAAATGTGTTAACTAAATAGATGAACATCATTAAAAATAGAAAAAAAAAATGAAGACAGTATTTGTTGCAGTTATGTTAAAGTTTGAAGTGCTTATTAATGACTCTTAAAGTGCAAGGTCTCCGTTGCAACTACCTTCATAACTTAAGGTGTAAATTGTTATTGACTCTTTTTTTAGTTTACCGGGTTTATTTGTGCCATTTTTAATTGAAATGACTTGGAATTTGATCTCTCTAAGTCTATCTTTTGCAAGACATGAACGGTGCTCATTTTTGCAGGCTGCAGACAAGGAGGAGGCGACGAGTGGCGTCGTAAAGTCAGAGGACGACTTGTTTATTAGCGGGACTGAAACAGGTTTAATGAAAGAAAATAACGGCTGTTCGGTTTTTCATCCATCGCAGCAGTATCCTAAATGGACAGTAGAACGGCCAAGTGAAGATTTGAAACAGATTATCCGACGAATTTCCGGGTGGCAAAATATTCCTCTGCCTCCTGAATAATCCACTGGCCATAGAGAATAGAAGCTCGACAGTTCATGTCCTATTTATAAACTTCTTCAATCAACGACATAAATTGCGATGAAAGTTAACAGCTTTTTTACGACGAAACTGTACGGGTAGCACTTTCATGCTCTGAAATCAAGCTAAAGGTCATATATTTAGCTTTTTTACCTACCACTTTCATTGGTAGGTAAAAGTGTGATGTCTTAGTATTCGGTTTTATTCGGTTTGGTGTAAATTTTTGTTTTGGCTCTAATGAAACCGATAGCTCGGTTCGGTTTGGTTTTTCAGTTTGGACTGAACAGATTTTCACCCCTAAGTACAATTATACGAATGAGAATGTTGTGATTTGTGTCGTGTGCAAAGGTTGTTGGCGGGACCCCATGAGAGCCTAAATATATACATATTCAACTATTGATACACGTTTTCAAATTGGATTGAAATTTTTATTTAATGGTATTACATCGTGAAGGTGGAAGTTGGTTTTTTGTTGATCGAATCAGGTTGCTCAGATTCTGAAAAATCTGATCAAAACTAAATTCAATCGATGTAATTCAAAATTGATTCAAAATTTTGGGTTGATAATCAATTCAGGTTCGAATTCCATTCCGCAAAAGTCAAATTTGCCAGTTACTAACTCAATCTAATAAAACTTAATTATTTTTACAAATTTTGGGTTGGATCGTTTGATCGACCCTATTTAGTGGCTTAATTTATAAAATTTAGATATGAAACTAAATTAATTGAATTTAGGTCAGTTTTAGTTCAGATTCACATCAAATTCGATCTAATACAGCTTAAATGGTGATCCCATATTATTGATGCCCTTATTTAATAGATCTTCATCAAGGGACATTTTATTGAAATAGTAAAATTAAATTCATTTTAACTAGAAAAATTATGTTGAATTATCAATAAAAAATAATTGTAAATATTATTTTTGGGTTTAAGTTTCAATAAAATAAGTAAAAAAGACTAGTTTAAAAAAATTATTTTAAGGCTTTTCGAACATTCGAAGGGAGACCATGTATCCATATCGGACGTCCGAATGAGAGTGAGTACGTCCCCCCCTTGAGACATCTAAGCCCCTTAAATGTTATATATTCGCTCAATTTATTACTTGAATGTTATTGTTCGTACTTATTGTTAATTGAGTTGTGTATGAGTAATGTTAAAAGTTCTTTTAACTAAAAAAAAAATTCATCAATTAAAAATTAAAAAAGTACAAATATAATAAAAAAAAAAAAAGTATAATCACAAAACAATAAACCGAAGCTACTACTAAAAATTGCCAAAATTCGATGGAGGCTGTGGATGACCCTGATCAAAAAGAGAAACTCGAAAAAGCACAACTGTATCCATCATGCGTCGCATCTTATTCATTGTGTGCTCTAAGCTTAATCTTAGTTATCTGCTGAGTATGATAGTCATCAAATCTTTTAATTTGCAAAGTATAATAGTGTTATCCATCTTTTGCGTTGATGATTATAAAATAAGTTCATCTACTCCAGCATAAACACTGGTGATGAATCTTGCATGGACGGCTCCGACATCTGACTATGGGAAGGTCCTGACATTTGACCATATGAAAGAGTCTACATATGACCTAAATCGAGTGGATCATCCTGACATGGAAGATCAACATATGGATCTAGCTCATACGGCTGGATGCTCCATCTCTTCTAACAACCCTTGTGCCGCCAGACGTTGCCAAGCATATCCTACGAAGCTGAAGGTTATCAAAGACATCTTGCGGTCGGGTCTTCATCATCTTCTCATCACGAAGAATCTCTACACAGATACTCCCAATGAGTTTTGTTATCAAAACTACATATGAGTGATTTTTTAACCCACTTATGAATTTCTGCCATGTAGCGCAAAACTAAATATCCAAAGTTAAACTGGGTTTTGGTATGGAGACAAATCTATGTGCGTTACCACCTCACGATGCCCGCCACCAGAAAGAATAGTATGAGATATCATGTTGTACAGCACCTGAGAGACCACATCAGTTCATTTGCTTTGGCTTTAGCAAAAGTCTCAAGTTGGCTATCAAACGCCCAAATTGACCTAAAAAGAATATGCTCCGGACTCATCCGCAATAAAAGGTACAGCCTCACTAGAGTTATAATACATTTCTCTCACACCACGTTCGAATCGTCTATGTATCCGATCACGCGATTGATGTCGTCCAGTTTAATCAGCACCTCTCGACCAAAGATAAACGTTCTCTAATGGCCACTCTCAACATCTACAACAAAGTTAACGTAAAATATCTGCGGTAACCGCTCCGCATATGGGTCATATAGCTAAAAAAACTAAGTAATCCAATATCATCGATCATACACCTAATCTTCAAGTCCTTGAATGACGCAAATATAACTGGCTTGGGTTGTATCATAGTCCACAATGTGAAAACTTCGTGAAATACTTTCTCTTGCGTAGATGATCAAAACTCTCTACGGTGAGTAGTCACTAGTAACTGCGGAACACGTACACGATCTCTAGTGTCTAAAGGCCAAGATGATCTCTCACCTTCATCATGTTGTTATTCATCGACTCTTACACATTTTCCACTACTAGAATACATTTTTAGTGAAAGAATAAAAATTTAACAAAATTTTGTATCAAATAACTCTAGAAAAATTAGCAAATAAATAGGTTCTAGGACTCCTCGGACGTTCGAAGGGAGACTGTGTTTGATATGGACGCATGAACATATCATTAGGTTGGATTAGACCGGATTCGGAACTGATTTTTTATTTTGTTTTGGATTTTTAATTTTAGGTCAGACTTTATCCTATTTTAGTTTTTTTTTTTACCCACACTCTGGTTACCGATTTCACGATTTTAAAAAGTTAGACCAATAACGAGTTCAAAACCGACGGATAAAGTTCGAACGATGGTCCCGATCTAGTTTTTCTAAATCCTAGACATACCATTAGCTTATGGTTTAGTTTATATAACAATTGAATAAATGAATAACAAAGAGATGAGGGTAACCGCAGACTCGGTTTAAATGCGCAATGACTCGTTCTCTTCTTTGTTACGGAATCGGCAGAAAAGATACAACATTTTATGTGACCTGCCGCTGTTCATTTATCGACAAAATTGTATTAAATTATAAATAATAAAAACAAATATAAATGCCAAACTTATAATTCAAATTTTGAATTTTGAAATTGACCACATAATCTATCTTCCAAGGTATCGTTTTTATTTTGAATTCATAAATTAAATTTTTTTTTATTTCCCGTAGCCATGTTTCGACTTCTCTAAATCTTTGTATCCCTAGTAATTACTTCTTTTACGTCTATAGCAACACTCGATAGTTGATATATACAATAATAGTAAGAATAGAGATACGTCGAGATCTAGAGACCAAATTCTTCGTTTTCTTAGTGAAGCCGAAGTTTAGTAGAAACGAACCGATTATCATTATTTATTCTTATATATTAAGAGTCGGATCCGATCTTCCAATTAGTATTCTCATGGACATAGACACATATTTATGTGCATATTAGTGCTATTATAAAAGCTTGCTTAAACTCCGGTATTAGCCGTCCCGATATATAAACCGAAATTAAACAACTTGATGTGGTTCCGTCGAAGACTCGGGGAAAAAAAATTGATTAATGATCCAAAAATACACATTAAACTTATTATCTTCGGTAAAAATAATAAATATCGTAATAATAATCGACACGAAACTTCAAAGAGAAACTTCGAGACAATATTTTTCAACATCGATATCGATTGGAAGAACGTTTCGTACTAAAAAAATCATACCCTCCTTGTCCCTTTTCTCGTCTCTCGTCTCGAGAAAACATATTCGAATAAAATGCTCTCGAAACATGTTTCAATATGTCTAAAAATACAACTATTTGGTAATTTAAACACTTGATATTTTGTTAATTTATGTTCAAAATTAGATTATAATACACCAATAGTATGACATGAGTGTAAAATATAATTCAATTATTAAAAAAAATATTTAAAAATGTATTTATTTTGGTTGATAAAGGAAATAGGCCCATTGTGGGCCTTCCATGGCCCATTATGATCACCCACTCGACTTTACAGTTTAATTATTTAAGATAATTTTTCAGAAAGTTTAATGCATTAGCTGTCGCTTGGATGGACCGAAAAATGAGAAGATTTTTTTTTTTCATGAATTAAATGTACTCAAATTCAATGTTTTGACTAGGGTTAAAAAAAGAAACGGGTCCATTTAGACAAGTAACCAGCCCTAAAATTAGTGTGAAAAAATACTTTTTTTTTCTTCTCTGTACTCGTTTTAACACCAGATTCGTGCGTAAAAGCATCAACCACTCTGGTTATAACTTTTTTATGTTGCAATTAAACTTTTGAAACGATTTGGAGTCCGAACCTGAGTTGAAAACGAGTGGTAGATAAAAAAAAACAAAACAAAACTTTTGGCAGAAGTACGAAAGATGGTGGCACGAACATCCGAAATATAGTGACAAGGATAGTGACATAGTTCAATTGATTTTAATTGATTTTATTTTTATTTTATTTGATTAAGTAAATATTTTTAAAATAAATTGTATAATTATATAACGAAACCTCGAGTCCTTTTTATTTCTTACCCTAATTAGAGGTGTTTTTAGTTTCGTCGAGACGGACAGTCGCACATTTAAATGTCATGGTTTGATTTGCTCGATTATCATAATCTGGAGTCCTTTCTTACCCTAATTATAAAGTTCATTGCAATTAGAAGTGAACCAAATCGATTTGGACCGATTGATTAGAATAGAACCGACGTGTTTGGTTCAATTTCGATCCTCAATCATGCTCTGCCCCATTGGAAATTAAAACCCTAATTAATGCAATGAATTTGGATTTCTGAATTCAACGTGACTTGTGAATCGTTGAAGAGCTGTTTCTTGTGATCGGAGATTTCGAGAGGGATTCAAGCATGAAACTGCTGCACAAATCCGTCGGAAATCAGAGGCGAGATGAAGAGATGCTAAATTCCCCAAATTCTCCATATTCCCCTAAAACTCTGAAACACCCTAGATCTCTTCCTAGATCCATCAATTACCTGTTGAAAGAACAGCGCCTCCTCTTTATCTTAGTCGGGATTTTGATCGGCTCCTCGTTTTTTATTCTTCAGCCTACCCTATCACGCCTTTCCCCTTCCGAAGTCAATGCGAGCCCTAGATCGTATTCCATTGGGACTACGAATAGAGACCTGATTTCAGGTGGTTCGACCTCCAACGGCCGTGGGCTGCCCAACGTGGGTCGAGTTCCGTCTGCGATTGGGCGCAAGAGATTGAGAATTGTCGTCACCGGAGGGGCTGGATTCGTGGGAAGTCACTTGGTCGACAAATTGATTGATAGAGGAAATGATGTGATTGTTATCGATAATTTCTTCACTGGGAGGAAGGAAAATGTGATGCACCATTTCAGAAATCCGCGATTCGAGCTGATTCGACACGATGTTGTTGAGCCAATTCTATTGGAAGTAGATCAGATCTATCACTTGGCTTGCCCTGCCTCTCCTGTTCATTACAAATATAATCCTGTCAAGACTATCATATCCTTTCCAATCAGTTGGCGATGAATTTAGCTGACAATTTTCCTACATTCAACATTGCTTATATGCATGCATTGTTAATTATGAAAACTTCTGAATTTCTTGACTAATTGTTACAAGACAAATGTAATGGGTACTTTGAACATGTTGGGATTAGCCAAGAGAATCGGAGCAAGATTTCTGCTCACAAGTACGAGCGAGGTTTACGGAGATCCCCTGGAGCATCCACAAAAGGAGACATATTGGGGAAATGTAAATCCAATAGGTGAGATTACTCTCATCCAAGCAAACCATGATTTATCTATAAAATTAACCTTCTTCAATCATTTTTGTTTATTGATATATATAAGGTGAAAGAAGCTGCTATGATGAAGGGAAGAGAACAGCTGAAACCTTGACGATGGACTATCATCGAGGTGCTGAGGTTGAGGTGAGTACATCTTACACTTAGTCGTGTTAGTGTCACCCTGACCATACTCGTGGATTTAAGAACGAACCCGATTATCCGGTCATTGTATGGCTCAAATGTTCGAAAAAAGGTTTTCTATATTTTAAGCATCAGTATTCTAGATAAATGATTAGAAAATGTGGATTTTTGGGGATTAATGCTATGTATGGGTTCACCGGCTGCAAAATATGAATAAAATTTATCAGTATAATGACAATCTCATTTAGCTAAGCTATGATATTGACAATGGTCATCAGATCAGTCCTCTTATTTAGTATGTTCAATTTTGGCTGTGCTGATTTGATCGAGTTGGCATGGTTTCGTCGAAGGCATATTACATTTCATACCAATTGCATATCCTTGAATCTCATCAGTGCCTTCCCAATCTTATTATCAGGTGCGTATAGCTCGCATATTCAATACCTACGGGCCGCGCATGTGTCTAGACGATGGACGAGTTGTCAGCAATTTTGTTGCCCAGGTTCAAAGCCACCTTCTCCTACCAATTGACCATAACAGTATGAAATTTTTATTGAAACTCCATTCTTGGTGGCTGTCATCTGAGTCATTGTAATTGCAGGCCATTCGGAAACAACCATTGACTGTTTATGGAGATGGAAAACAAACAAGAAGCTTTCAGTATGTCTCTGATTTGGTATGTTGAATCTTGTCTCTATTTCTTCATCGTTTCTCTTTCATATTTTATGCATAGAGATATCTTGACTGCAACTATGATCGATAACCTAAACAACAGGGCCTCTCAACTCTAAAAATAGCAAAAACAGTGAAAAACACTGACATTCCGTGAAATGCCTCCGTCCAAGGATGATGTGATATTGAATTCTGTTTTGTTGGAGGTTTTGAGAGGAGCTTATGTTGTTTTTACGCGAATCGAATTGTTGTTACGAGGAGAGTTTCTAACTTCAGGTTGATGGACTGGTGGCACTAATGGAAGGCGAACATGTGGGGCCTTTCAATCTGGGTAATCCCGGAGAATTCACCATGCTTGAACTTGCAGAGGTGTGTATGCAGAGAAGGGAGAGAAAGATAGAGAGGGATAGAGAGAGATATAGAGAGAGAGAAATTTTGATGTTGGTGCTAACTTTCTTCGTTTTCCAATCAAATATTCAGGTTGTGAAACAAACCATCGACTCAAGTGCGACAATTGAGTTCAAGCAGAACACAGCCGATGATCCTCACATGAGGAAACCGGACATAAGCAAAGCAAAGGAGCTTCTCAACTGGGAACCTAAAATCCCTTTGAAGGAGGGACTGCCATTGATGGTGAGTGATTTCAGGAATCGGATTTTGAACGAAGACGAAGGAAAAGGACTCTAACGAAGAAACTATTCGGTAGAAATTTGTTTATACTATGTAGTTTATCCATGATTGTTGTATCGGCTTTTCCCGCCTTCATTGTCCTATCATCCTCCATTGTTACACTCTCTTTTCACCTCCTCTGTCAGTCCGGCCAATGTTGTTTTTTAGTTCTGATTTGTGAGTAAAATCTGTTGTTGTAATGAGGAAACTTGTCCATGGCTATTTAAGTCATAATTACGTTTGAAGATTCTCTCATTAGTTACCCACACACAGCCCAGATAAATCTAGCTGGCCACGACCTATCCGACCTGCTCGATTTTGTCAAGTCGGGTCAATTCGGATCTATTTCAAAGAGTTTTTTTTTTAATTTTTGGTTGGCAGGTCGGTTGATTTCCCATGGTTCAGGTTGAATTCTGGGTTTTTTAGTTAACCCACAAACCCAAAAAAAAATTGACAAAAAATCATGTAAAAATTATTTTTTATAATTTTTAATAAAAAAAAATTTTGAAAAGCAAAAAAAAACTAAATTATTTTGGGTCGGTTAAAAAAAAGGCTAAGGGGTTAGGGTCGGGTTTCAGGCCTCAAAAAAGAACCCAAAACAACGGGTCATGTCGGGCTGAAAACGAACCCGACCGTATCTGTGTCAACCCGTAGATTTATCAATTACTTGTGCACTCACTGTTCATGCAAATCCCCCATCCAAGCAACCATTTGGAGGTGGTGTTATTTTGCACACCCTCGGGCAATGACCTGGAAGACGTATACGTTGTCTAATTGGCTGCTTTGGTTGGCTTCGTATGATTCTACAAATGGCAAGATTTTTATTATGAAGTGCAAAGATGTGGTAGGAAGATGAAGCCTCCGGGTCGGCGAGATTTCTACTATGAACTGCAAAGATGTGGTCGGAAGATGAAGCCTCGGGTCAGATTCTCTAGCATGGACTGAGTGATGTCCACCGAGGAAAGTAAGCCATGGAGGAGAATTGTAATACACTAATTTGAGCCATTTGGGTGTAAACCCCACACTCAGACTATTGCCACAAATATACAACTAGCTATAAACAGACAACAAATAAATTAATATTATATTTTTTTATTGATTATTAAATTAAATTTAATATATTATAATTAAAATATTTTTTTATAATATTTATTATATTAATAATAATTTAACAATAATAAAAAAGTATGCATTCTTTCCGTTAAGATATCCTAAGCAAGTGGGCACTAAAACAAAGCTGTCAAGCATGGCAAATAAAAGGCATATATCATTAATTTTCAACCATTAAAACCCAAACCAACAAGTTGAGAAATAAAAAAAAAAAGTGAGAAAGTGACAAGAAAGAGCTGCTTAGTTAAGACAAGATTAATATTTGGAAAACAGTTTCGAAAAGAATATCACCGAGAACTCTACCACGAAGAACTCGTTTAGATCCAAAATGCTTAAGAACCGCAACATGCCAATCTTTGTCCAGCTTGAGCAGCAGCACCCCCCTGGTTCGGCTGGTTAATCTTGATTGTTTGAGGCTGCAGATCCAATAACAGTCGATTTCAGGATGATCGATAACAAATGTAAGACAATGCAAGGTGGAAGTCGAAGATTCGACAAATACGGAAAGAATGTAACAAAATTGTCAATTTAGAATTTCGAAACGAACCCAAAATAAATAAATAAATAAACAAACTCTCATTTTAAATATCATGACTGGGAAGACTATACCTCGGCTTTTGAATCGGTATCTGCAAGTCTCTGTTTGATGTCCCTGGCTACGGAAAAGAAAACTTCTTCCACGTTTAAATTAGTCTTAGCACTCTGTGAAACAAAAGGCCATTCAGCATTGACAGTGACCAATGTCTAGATAACAGAATGATTCTAATACACTCACAGTCTCAAAGAATTTGATGCCATATTCATCCGCTAGAGCTTGCCCTTTTGAGGTAGGAACAGCCTGAATATAGGTTTCTAATTTCAACCACAATGCAATTGGATACAATTATGAAAAACTTAATCGAGGGCAGGCCCATGTATAGGATTAGACATGATAAGAAAGAGCATATACCCTTTTGCTCTCGTCCATGTCTGCTTTGTTACCCACCAATATCTTGTTCACGTTGTCTGAAGCATGCTGCTCAATGTTACGAATCCAGTTCCTAATGTCTGAAATTAAAAAAAAAAGATAAAAAAAACATAATAAATTCATAATTATTTGTCAATCCACACGAAGGAAGCTCCTTAACATGTCCTGATAAATCTTCTACACTATAGTGACGAAGGATCCACTAATTACAATTCAAAGCTGAAATTAAAAAAAACTAAGGTAAGTAAATACTGTTAAAAGAGGACTCATCCGTGACATCGTAGACAAGCAAAATGCCCATGGCTCCACGATAATAAGCTGCAACGTAATAATTTCAGATTAAACTACCAAGGATCAAAGACTATCAATCAAGTAAAGAGTAAGCAATACCAACTTTAATCATGGTAAAGATGCTACACATAAATCAGGTGAACCTAATGCAACAAAACCATCCTTCGTAAATAACAAAACTGATATGATTGAACAACCAAAGCAAACCACCGAAAGATTGCTAAATAGAGTATAGAAGAATATAAAGCCACCAAGCAATCATTCCTGAGAAAGATTATTCCCTTGTTGACTGGTGACTATCCCCATTATAGGACTTAGAGAATGTTTTGATTACAACGCCTTGTGTAAATTCTTATTTGACACAATGGGATTGCGCAAAAAAGTGGATTAATGGCAACTTTTGCATTCAGTGGAGTTTTCTCCTTGTTTAACAATTCTTTAGGAATTCGACAAGGTGAGCCATTTATATTTGTCCTAAAAAGATTACGGAAGGTTGATTTCAATAATAACTGTGAGAACTAGGTCACATGGGTACAAATATTTTAAGGTTCATTTTAATATTATTAGTTATTTTAAAGTTTAATGTAGGTTTTCTATTTCATGATACTGTTAAAAGATAGTTCATTACAACTCAATGACCCTTTTTTTTATAGAAAAGACCTGATAATAGTACCTAAACTACCCCCTTAGTACTATAACTAATACTCTAAAACATTTGCCATAATATTTTGCCTTTGAAATTTGACATTGTCTTCAAAATCATCAGTCTTCGATATCATTGTTGCATATCAAAATGTGCTCATCTAAGCACATAGTGAGTTGGACTAATGGATGGAAAAAGCAAATAAGAGCTCTCCTACTGTTAACCGTTCTGGTGACTTCATGCTTGATCGTACTAAGACACATAAGAGAAAATTTCCAAATTCAATATGATATTCGAAGAGTTAGTCTAAGTTTACCTTCTTGCCATATTTCATGACGTGTCGCTGCATGATTGGATCAACTCAAAATATAAATAAATATTTATTAAATGTATTTGAATTGAGCCAATAAGAAGAAGATACGTCAAAATGTATGATTAGAAGGTAACTTTAAAGTTATTCATATTCAAATATGAAGATTACATAACCTAGGGCCTCTATTTGTCGATAAAACAACTCGAATAATAATACCTATACTATCCCCTTAAATACATAACTAATAATATTAAAGCATTCAAATTATATTTGCATTAGTATGTTGTTGTTTGCATATCATTTTAATGTCAAGACTCATCAAGATTCTACTGCACATCAAAAATAAGGGTTGCGGATTACCTAGTTAAACATGAAATTCTGAAAATTTTGAAGACGACAAGCATCAATGCTTTGCCTATACCAAAGTTGGCAAATCTTCTATACTAGAAACAAAATGGAAGATATCAGGTCCTTTTCAATGAATTATTTGAAAGCGAACCTGAACTATTTGAAAGGGAATAGGCTAGAAAGATACTACGCCAATTATTTCTATGAAAGGCTTATTTCTATCTTCTAAATTCAACATGCCAATGCATTTCTTGTTGAATCAAATCATTATGGCTTTTGTGTTGTGGCTAAGAGTTGATTATCTGAGTAGAATGTGACAGAAAAGGTTCCTAAAGTGTACGTATCACATTCTCCCATCACATTCTCCCTGAGAGGTTTGTGGTGAAATCTCATAGGAAATCTAAGGATATGCGAAGGAGAGTAATTTTCCTTGTCTAGAATCGTTGATGGTACACTGGCATTATTGATGAAACAGTCACAAGTTGATGTAGAAGTATGATGGCGAGGATCCAAAAGTGACAGAACTTTAAGATCTCAGTGGCAGGGGGTAATTGGGTGGAAAAACTCCATTATCTCTTAAATGATTGGGGATAGAGAGGTATATATTCTTCCGAATAAACAAAAACCAAGTGGAACAATGACAATCGAGATAAAATCATTTGCAAGCTTTCAACATTTTTTCATGTATTCATTCAAGAAAGAGTTGATGGCCGTGTTGTTCATTCCAATCATAAACATTGAGAAGATTAAAGATTCACTAGTAGAGCCTTCATGTCAATGACATCTAGAAATGATATTCTCCAATAAATATTTAAAAAATAAGGGGTTTTGCATTTCAATCATTACCAAGAGTGAACCATGCCAAAGAGATCACGACCATCTTTTCACTCTGACTTCTTACTCTTCAAGCGTGAATGTAGAAAATGGTTTGTATGAAGAAAAAAGGGAAAACCTTGATGTCAAAATGGGATACTGGCCGCTAGGGTACTCCAAGTCCTCAAGTAAGGAGATTTAGAGTACAACGGTGTCCAAGGGGTTCATTTTATACTTTTGACTTCTGGGAAAACCATTATCGTCTTCTAAAGACAGTCTAGATGAGGTGTTTAAGAAGAATTATTTCTCATGCAAAACTTTTATCTGTTGCAGCAATATATCAACTGGAAATATTTTTCAAGTATGATGAGCTTTTTTCTTGGATCACATTCTCTAACCGAAATTACAACTACTTGCCCCATGAAACAACAAAACAACTAAATTTGACATTGTAAAGAGTTGCAAACATTACGGTAATGTCAAAGAGTAGGAGTCGGAACACAGACCAGTTGTGATAGTCCTAAAACGCTCCTGGCCAGCAGTATCCCAAATTTGCAACTTGATTCTCTTCCCATCTAGCTCTATGGTCCTGATCTTGAAATCAATCCTGTCAACAAAAGTTCAACATCCTAAGATTTATCATTTAAGATAGTTGGATACCATATGTAAATCATAAAGGAGTATTTTAGAAATCACCAACCCAATGGTCGTAATAAAACTCGTAGTAAATGAACCGTCAGAAAAACGCAACAAAAGGCAACTTTTCCCCACACCTGCACAAAAGTATCATGAAAGGAATAGTAGTAAAAAAGAAAGATACGCACGAAGTCACGCTATTTTCCCCGAAATTGCACTATTCATACGGATCAACAAGAACATATTTCAATTAATGGAAAGCAGACCACATTCACGTACCGCTATCGCCGATCAGGAGGAGCTTTATAAGATAATCATAATCAGCTCGAGCTCTTGCGGGTGGAGCAGCCATTCTTAACAATTACGACGAAAGAGGTAAACCCTAACATGACAAAAACCAACATAAAAAAAAATGAATCGACCACCTAAAAATCAAAATGAAGAACAAAATCAGAAAGAAAATAAATTGCAGAACTTGAAGAAAGTAATGTAGACAAATCGCCGAAGAAAAAGAAATACCAGATCGGGAAGAAGAAACTTCAATGATCTACGATTATGAGATAGAAATAAGGGGGAAAATGTCCCTTCTTACGTCAGCACCGGAGGGTCGTTAAAATGACACCGGCGAAAAATCTAGTGAGTACGGATGGTCATGGGTCGGTTTGGGTCGATTTTTTAACTGACCAGCACCGACTCATTTAGGCTTTAGTCTCAAACTCAAAATTAAAGACCGACCCGAAACTCGCACTCTCTGAGACAACCCGACCCAAACCCATTTGGGTTAGGTCGGGTCGGTTTTTGGTCTTATTAAAAAACTCTTTCAAAATAAAAACATCCATAAAAAATATCTATCAAAATAAAAACATCTATCAAAATAAAAACATCCATCAAAATAAAAACATTCATCATCCAAAAAATTATAAAAAATGTTTTTATATCCAAACATCCAAATATTGCATTCTACTTTCGGCTCTTCGGAATTACCAATTTCCACTCATACAAAGTGATCTCAAACTTCTGATCTAAACATTCTTTTCTTCGAATTCATACTGCTATCGGTCTGACTAGTTTTACTATCCATCTCGTAGAATAACAGTAACATAAGTCAGTAGTCTAGTTGTTGGTGGCCTCGCATTGAATGCTTAAGCAGCAGCTGCTACAATAAATCCTGCTATCAAGGGGTAGCCTAATACATAGAATATTTAAATTAATCTTCACATTATGCTTATAGAATAACAAAATCTCATTATGTTCGAGCAAAATGGAGCTGATTCAGGAAATGCATAAAAAACACAAAATTTAAATTTATTCAATCGTATGTGTTATGATTTATTTGAAAGCACATATGCACAGAAAATATAAGCATAAAATCATTATTCTGATAAAAAAGAACAACTTAGAAAATTCTAATTAAAAAAAATTCTAAGTTTTTTCTCCACTAACAGTTTTGTTCAATCATGGGAGGTTTCTTTGAATTTCTAAAGGAGAACAACTCAGAAAATCACTATTCATGATCAGCATTCTTGATTTTATTGAATTTCTAAGAATAAGTTGAAGGTTTTTTTGATTTGTTCTTTATTTTTTATTCCTAACTAATTAAAATCATTATATTGACCCCCAAATCTCTCTTTTTTAATAGTTATTCTTCTAATGCAACTGACAACCATGCGGCCATGGGAGAAGATGTTAAAACTTCTTCCTTACTCCAGTCTTCTCTGAGAATCGTAATTGTCAGTTTGTTCACTTGTTTCTCAATAAAAAAAAACAAGACGAAAAAGTGAGAGTTTCAAAATAACTAACCTCTGCAGCTAGCCGCGAAGAACCAGGTGGGCGCTAGTCGTGGTAACGGGAGAAGAAACCGCTAGTAGAAAAGAGGTATACAGGGCTGACCTTTGCAGCTAGCAGTGGAGAACCAAGTGAGCGCCGATCGTCGTAAATCGTAATTTCACTCTGAGCCCTAGCAAAAACTAGAAAAGATGTAGAGCAATTAAATGAGATTTTGGGTCGGGCTAGCGGGTTTAGTAAAAATAAAAGCTCAACTTAAAAACTAAACAATAGATAAAAACTCGACCCAAATTTAAAAAAACCTTAATTTTCCATTACAAGCTCAACTCAAAAGTTACGGGTCGGGCTGAGACCGTAGGTTGGGCTTAGGTTACTCATCCCTACTAGTGAGGGCGCTTACATGTGTTTAAATGCAAAGAGCGATCACAAACCGATGATCAACCGTTCAGTTTCTTTTATTTTTTCTTTATTCAAGGAGGGTTACGTGTGAGTGAGTCCAACGTATAATCTCATGCTAGAGTTCATTTCACATATTTAAATTTTGTTTACTTTTTACTCACTTATCTATATTTCTTATATTTTTGTAGATTTGACATGTGACATTATTATTAATACAATTAATATAATAAATAATCATTATCTATTTATTACATTAATTATATCTTAATTTATGATTAATATCAATTTACACTCTGAATTATATTAGAACTTGTAACAAATATTTTGTAATTTAAAAATAGTTAATAAATATCTTAAACTTTAGGATAATTATAATGAAGATTTTGTCATCATATTTTTTATAATTTTAATTATTTTCATGCCTATAGTTAATATAATTCATTATTAAATAGTTATAAAAGTGTAAAAAAGATTAAAAAATTATGAAATTTTTTATTTTTAATAAATTTGAATTAGCCAAATAAAAATATAAATTTATTATTATATCTTTTTTATAGATAAATCATTAAAATCAACCATGTTGATGAAAAATAAGAAATAAAATTGACCAACATCTTAAATTAGAAGGAAAACGAGATGATATGATGTTCGTTATAGCTACGCTAAAACTCAAAGTGTTCTTTGACGACTTTTAAAGTACAATGCATATGTTGTAACTACGTTCATAATTCAAGGTATAAATTTATATTTACACTTTAATTTAATGAGTCTTTATTTGACCGATTGTGTACTTTAATCTAAAAATATTAAAAAATTAAAATTATCATTACGAATAATTTATTATTGAGCTTTGAAATCAAAGACCAACTCGAAATCTAAAATCAACTTTCATTGAAANAGATGCGGTCGACCCCGTATAATATGGTCGACACCTTTTTCACTCTGGAATGCGCTGCGGTCGACACATTAAATGGCAGTCGACTCCATAAAACTCTCTGGACGGAGATGCGGTCGACCCCGTATGATACGGTCGACACCTTTGTCACGCTAGAATGAGCTGCGGTCGACACCGTATACTCCCGGTCGACACCGTCAACGTACTTTATAATGCGCGGTCGGCACCTTCGTATACCTGCAGTTGACACTAAACGTAGTCCGGTCGACACTCATTGTATTTGCGGTCGACACTTAGATATATTTCATGCAAACGAATAAGATTAACTGAAAGAATGGAAATTTGGTGACATTAGAAAAGTGAGTAACAGAAAGAACAAATGTTAATGTTTATAAATTACAACGAAAGACAGATGTACGAGATACACGAAATGAAAAAGATCTTCGACTCGTCGCCGGAACATAACAGCTACTCTTCGAATTCCAAGTTCTTGAAATCCTCTTCCAGTTCGTCCACTCGTTGTTGGTCCCTCCGGACTGCGTCGCTCCAGTCCTTCATGCAAATGAGTGCCTCCACAAGCTCCAGTGCCAGACTACCGCGTCGATCATCGTATACGCGTCCACCTGCACTAAAAGCCGACTCGGAAGCTACAGTTGAAACAAGCGGTGTTAGTAAATCCCGTGTCATTTTAGCGAGCGCGGGATACATTGCTGCTTTGGTTTTCCACCAACTCAAAATGTCGAAGGCCTCGTCTCGACCAATTGGAACTCGATTGTCCAGATACACGTCGAGTTCACTCTTATCGAAAGCAAATGAATGCACGTCGCTTTCTAGTTGGGCGTCAATGACATCCATAGCATTTAGTGGTATTCCGAAACTAGAACTACAACCGGACGTTGATGCCACATTGGACGAACTATGAGTTCTTGGCCTGCAAAATCTAATTTGGTAAGTCTCAAACAAGATAGCAAAGTCTCTATGCAATGTGTTAGGATTGCATAAGGGGGCGAAACCTAGGTTCTCCAAAATTTTATCGAGCATCAACTTCGTGCCCTTGATTTTATATTTCGGATGCATAATACTAGCAAATGAAAAAATTGGAGGTACTTGAAGCCAATATTTGTGAAATTTAAATTCCATTGAAGTTACGATTTCATTAAATGCATCAATTTTTTTATATCTTTCAAAGGTAGAAGTCAATCTTACGAACCACGGAAGCACTAGATGCGTAGTCGGATAATAAATTCCCGAGCATTATTTGGTGGCTTCCAAAAATGGTTGCAAAAAGTCAAGAAATAGATTAGCCATATCACAACTACAAATATCCAAAGTAAGACATTGTGTCTACAATTTATAGAATTCACGCATAACAGCTACATGCGGTCGACCTTTAGTTTTAAAACAGTCGACCTTACGTTACCGTTGCATATGGAAGTTATAGCCGTTACATTATAACGGTCGCCCCTCTTTATAAAAACGGTCGACCTTTTTACAACTACCGGTCGACTCTTTTTTCCACGCGGTCGACACTTTCACAACAATCATGCGTATTGCGGTCGACATTTAATTAGCGGTCGACACTTAAAAACGTTTTGGAACGTATAGCGCGCGACACCTTATTTTGCGGTCGGCCATCCAAAATTACATATGCATTAAGTGTTGACCGCGTATATACTAAGTGTCGACCGGACTACAAGTGGTCCGAGCCAACCGAGCCAGCTCTCGAGCTGGCTTTCGAGCCGGATCGGTTGGCTCGGTATTTTCGAGCCCATGAGCCAACTCGAACGAGCTGCACTCTCGGGCTCGAATCGAGCTTTTGCTTGAGCCGCTACAGTGCCGAGCCAAACGAGCGAGCCGGCGAGCTGGCTCGCTCGTTTGCCAGCACTAAACGCAGCCTCTACATTCAACCACGTGTTACAACTCTTGTACTCAAAATTCGAAATATCTCGTCCCTAGGACCCTCACCCCTCAGCCCGACAATTTATGAGAGGATTAAATCACGATGACTCAGCGGCTTAGAGATAGAAGACTTTTACCTGATATCCCAAAGAGCTACAACAATATTATGGGTAACAACTCTCACACTAGAACAGCGCAAACGTCGAACCTAAACTATTATACTCAATCTAACATATCTGAGTCAACTGAGCAACCATCTCACCCAGCAACTCCCTCCCCACGAATCGCGTGCCCCCTTTCTATGGCCCACTGCATCATCCAATCAACGGTGCAGATTTATTCGTACATTAAAACTTTAAAACGATTTGATTTCAGTTAAACAACACGGCAGTTAGACGTCGCGGGCAACAAGAAGGACGAATCAAAAGCTGACGCGTCAACAAACGTGACAAACGGATCAACTCAGAATATGCTTGAGAGCATTAAGCTTTTGTCCTGTTAACTAACGGCGTTAAAGCGTTAAAATCATCTTTCGTTCGCTTCTCTCTCCTCCTTTAAATGGTAGGAAGGTAAAGAAAGCGGGAACGCGTTTCCTTGCATCCCCGTACTCTGAGAGAATTCATTCTTCTGATTTCAGGTTCTTGCGATTTCTCTCTGTTTCTCAGGTTTGGCTTCTGTGTTTCAGGTTTTCTTTTACTCAGCTTCTGATGTATAAGTTTGTTTCAAGTTTTCAACCTCGTATTGATGTTTTTTAAGTTTTTTATCGGTGATTTATGAGAGCTTGAGAGTTAAGATGGATATAGAGCAATGTCACGTGAGCTTATGGTGTGTTTGAAAGATCTTGAAGAGGTTTTTGGATCTCTAATTTTTTTTCCCTTACAGTTTTTACTCCGCTTCTGATGATACGTTTGTTCTAAGTTTTCGACGTCATATGGGGGATTTTTGGGAGCTTAAAGAGTTAATATGGATGTAGAGCAATGTCCAGTGAGCTTATTGTGTGGTCAATAGATCTTAAGAGGTTTTTGGATCTCTAATATTTTTTTCTCTTACAGTTTTTACGTCGGTTGAAATGCTGGAAGTTGTGTGTGTGAATGCCAACTGATTGACTCTGTTTATGTCTTCTGCTTGAAAAGAAAGTTCTATTCTAGGATGAAAGTTGTTAGTTAATTCCCTTGATCTATGGTTTTATCAGTTGATCGTGCTATTTATGTCTTTATCTGTGATGATCTGATTAGTTAATTCCGTTATTTATTTTTGTCGGTGTCGCTGCTGAGTCAAGGAAGTTTAAAGTCTGTTCTACAAAGGAACTGACCAATCAGTTGGCATTTGCCAAAGTTTTCAATTTCTTGGTTCTGGAAGTTCTGCACCCTTTTGAGATCTATTTAAGCTCAACACTCATGATAAACTATTTTGAAGTTCTTATTCAGTGTAGTCACTGATGACTAAATAATATTTCAGTTTTCATCTTTTCCTTTGGGAGGGGATTGCTTTGACATAATTTTCCTTCTAGGTTTCTCTCATGGCCCCTCCCATTGATAAATCAGACAAAGTGGATAACCCTAGCCATAACTTTTCACATCCTCCCCTAAATGAGAGAATACTTTCATCAATGTCTAGGAGGTCTGTTGCTGCACATCCTTGGCATGATCTTGAGATAGGTTCGGTAGTTTATCTCAAGCTATTTCATTTACTCGATCTTGCAAGGGAATGTACATAAATGTATATTAACTGATTGTGGTTTTTGATGCAGGACCTGGAGCACCTACAGTTTTCAACTGTGTAAGAATGCTTCACAGTATTTCTTTCCTTGTATCTCTAGTGTGTGTTGGCATGTCTTGTTAATTTATTTAGATATTTTTGGTCCTCCACTAAAGACATAGTTCATCTTTCAAAAGCATGATTTTCGTGATGCAGCCATATGCTTGTTTAAGAATATCCACTTCCGACTTTAGGCCCAAAATTTTGTTTGAGAAAAATAAATCTGGCAAATCAAGAATGCTTTCCTTGGAAATTCCGTTTTATTGTGTTTATAAATTTAAGAAAGCTGATTAATTCTTATATGCAAATAAGAGACATGCTTTTGTATACAGTGCCAGATATCTGCACATTTAAGTTTCACCTAATCTAGGACTTATCCTCATTTTATGTAACTAGTAAAACGTATATTTTGTGGGTCATATTTTAGGCGGGCCATTGTTGATCAATTCACCTGTTTGTAGGATCGCTGAAAAACATATGATTTTTATGATACATTGTGTACCGTCACATTATCAACTCATATCTTGTTATTTATTGATTTTGATCAAGGATTCCAAAAAATGATCTCACACCTTTTGCACAATCTTTCGGGATGTCATGAATTCTCTGCATCTTGCATTCTTACTTTATTGTTTTTATTTCTCCATTATTATTATGCAGGTAGTTGAGATTGGAAAAGGTAGCAAAGTGAAATACGAACTTGACAAAAACACTGGTTTAATCAAGGTAGTTATACTGCCTTCTCTTTAAGATACGTGTCATTTATTCTTTTGCTGGCTGATAAATGTGTGCATTTTGAAGGTCGACCGCATACTTTACTCTTCAGTTGTGTATCCACATAACTATGGTTTCATTCCTCGTACTCTCTGCGAGGACAATGACCCCATGGATGTCCTAGTTATAATGCAGGTATTTGCATTTTATGTTTTTCCCCCTCAAGATCCGTCACTTGTGCCTTTTATGATACCTACCCTCAGGAGTTTCCTGGGTCCGCTTCTGTAACTGGTTAAGTTCATCTATCTATGATCCTAAGTTATGAGTCCGACGCATAGTGATCATTTATCAAAGAATGACTCGTTGGTGATTTAGTGGCAGTGAGCAGCAAAGTAGCTTTGTTACTTATTCCATTAGGAACAGCAGATTTTTTGGTCCATCACATTGAAAGTACCCTGAAATAGAATTAAAAAAGTTCCAACGAAACCTTATCTTCTACCTCAACATGGTAATTGCCCCTGCCCGTACCGGAAGTGATAATAAAAGTGGGAATGGTGTTCTCATCGCCATTTTATAGTTGATAGTGAATATTTTGACTCGTGCTTTCAAGTGAAGATTTGTCCTGATTATTCACCATTATCCACAGGAGCCAGTTCTACCAGGGTGCTTTCTCCGAGCTAAAGCGATTGGTCTGATGCCTATGATTGACCAGGTTAACATTATTTAAATAAATAGTTGTCTTCGCATTTCAGAAGTTTTGAATTTTGATTCAATCATATTCAGGGTGAAAAAGATGACAAGATAATTGCTGTTTGTGCTGATGACCCTGAGTACAGGCATTACAATGACATTAAAGATCTCCCGCCACATCGCTTGGCTGAGATTAGACGCTTCTTCGAAGATTGTATCCTTTTTTACTTGATTTTGGCTCTGAATTCTCATCATTTTATATATTTAGCAGGTGAGATGAATACACAGTTATCCTTTACAAATACATAGACAAGAAAAATGAGAACAAAGAGGTTGCTGTGAATGATTTTCTGCCAGCATCTGCTGCCTTCGAGGCAATCCAATACTCAATGTAAGAAATATCATAGCTTTGAAAAATTATATTTTGAAAAGTCTTCTTATTTTCGTACATTGATTGAATCTCTGGAGATTTATTTTTTATGTCGATTAGGGATCTCTATGCAAACTACATAGTGGAGAGCTTGAGGCGGTAGGTCTTCAGCATCTCCGGCCTGAAAATTTCATATCGGATATCATGGGTTAGTAATTTTGTGTGCATAGCATCAACATAATACTTAAACTGGTATCCTGTGGTTCGAACTTTATTTTAATTGCGATGAAGATGACAAAAACAGGAAACTGGTATCCCTGTAAGTTTTATGTTGATGAGTTGATTATTTAGTAGTTCATTTCCTCTTTTGAACCACCTGTTCTAATCTTTTTGAAATTAGAAAACAAGTTTGAGAATTAGAGATGTTCGAAATCAAACAAACCCAAAATTGAACTAAACCAGAACCAACATATTTGACCAGCTCTATCAATTTCTTACTGATTTTGCATCATACATAACCAGTTTGTTCAGTCTAATTACCAATTCAATCTAGTAAAATCATTAAAATCCAAACTAAAGCCTTAAAAAATTCTTAGTTTTTTGTTAATTGTTATGTAAGATTAAAAGGGAAGCGGTACGAGGATGCCTCCACTAGACATTTGAAACAAAGGGTACACAAATGATCATAGTTCCTACACATTGAAGCTTCGACACTGACAGAACAGATTAAATTACAGACAGAGAAATTGTGCACCTAAAACAGACAACTTTAGGCCTTCTTAGGAGATTTGGTAGCCTTTGACGGAGATTTAGGCTCTTTCACCGCTTTATTGGATTTTTTGGGGAGTAGAATAGGGTTAATGTTGGGAAGAACTCCGCCGTGGGCAATGGTCACTCCGGCTAGAAGCTTTCCTAACTCTTCATCGTTCCTCACCGCTAAAAGGACATGCCTTGGAATGATTCTGTTCTTCTTGTTGTCTCTTGCTGCATTGCCAGCAAGCTCCAAAACCTGATATAATAGTTCAGGTTTAGAATCAAACAACACTAATTAAGAAAATTCTAATAGTTCAAAAACACAATCCTTAATTGGAATCATGTAATCTAAAGCAAGATTGACAAATTACCATAAATCCCAACATCCCTCTTACATATAAGATTTTCTTTTGTGTAATATTAAATTTATAAACAGTCTGGATAGGGACAACTGGCCGGAGATTTCAATTTGTAATAAATATCAGGTCAAAGCAAGCAAATTTGATCGATTCGTTTCTATCGGTGAATACATCTCATTTTGACAACAACGAGTAATCATTTGGATCTAAATGATACAGCACAACTTTAAAACCACAACAAAACTGTACAAATGTAATGAAATAGCCAGCGTTTTAGCGGCATCTGGCTTTCTCTTTCTTCTTTTTCTTTTCGTGGTTTTGTTTTGGATCTAAAAATGAAATAGTTGCGTAAATCTAAAAAATACAAAGGGATCTGTGTAGATTTTAGATTATGTTTAGATCAGCAATTGTAAAATAGCTACATTCCTACGCAATTACGGAAGACTATTGAGCAATTATCTGGTCATGATTTCAACGAATAATCAAAACATCACTTCAGCATCCAAGGACGAGAGAAGAGAATCAAATTTACCTCAGCGGCGAGATATTCGAGCACGGCGGCAAGGTAAACCGGAGCTCCGGTTCCGACGCGCTGAGAATATCGGCCTTTCTTCAAGTATCTGCCAATTCTTCCAACGGGAAATTGCAGGCCAGCTTTGACCGAACGGGAAACCGGTTTCTTCTTCAGACCGCCTCCGCCCTTCCTTCCTCCGGCACCTTTCTTCAACTTTCCTCCGGTTTCCATTTCACTCAACTACGATTCCGACAATTACAAGAAATTGGAATCCTATTTAAAAAATGAACTATTGTAGAAGAAGCAGAAATCAGAGGTGAATACTTATATCGGACTTGCAGAGGTCCGGATAGCGCTTTGGAGCTACCCTGCGATCGAAGAATGTCCACCGTTAGATTTCGTTACAATCGACGGTATGCAACAACTAAGTTTAGAATCCGTGGGTTGCGAAAGAAGCCAATTAATTAAGAGCACATGAAAAATAATATACAAGAGACTAAAAATACGACCACAATTTTGAATTTTTTAGATTTAATTAAGTACCTTTCTTTTTTTTGCCCGTCAATTTCATTTTAAGAAATGTTAAGTTTATTTATTAATTATATATGTTAAATATTTATTGAGCCCATTAAAATACCATTGATGTATTATATAATTAAATATTTAATTAAAAGTTAATATAAAAATTATTTTTAATGATTTTTTAATTAAAAATGATTTTTAATCACTCAAAACTCCTCACCTATGTGAATCAATACGACACCGTATTAATCTCCATAATGATATTTTCTGATTGGCCCAAAAAATCCATTGCACGAATTTTTCGTACATAATATAAAAGCTCCCGAGTAACCGCCTTCACCAAAACCCGGCGTCCTCGCCATCGGAGTCGTAGATTCTCTTTTCTTCTCTTCCTTTGCCGATCGACTTCCTCCTAGTAACACCGGAAAAAAATGGCGAGCATACTACTCGATTTAATTTCTGTTCTCAAGTCCAATTTTGATTTTCCGCTTTGTCTGGTCGAAATCTGGAAGCAATTTTAGGAATCTTCTTGTAGAAATGGTCGAACACTACTTCAGGTTCCTGATTCTCACTGTTTCTTGTTTTACAGAAGCCAAGCGGAAGTTTATCATCGCTGTTGTCTTTTACCTTAATTTTGGAGTTTGATCTGCTTGTTTGATTTCTGATGTTGTTTTGGGTGGATATGCTGGAATCTATGTAGATTTATAGCTCGTAAGCGTTCTCTGGTCTGGTTGCAGATCATAAAATGAATTGGAGCAGCGTATTGTTTCGGATTGTTAAAATTTAGCTCTGGCTACGGCTAGGAATAGTTTTCTTTACTTTATTAACAAAAGTACTAGTAAGATGCATGGATCCCGATTGGTAATGACATAAGGTTATACCTAATAGATGTAAATTTGAAGCTGATTTCTTTACTTGATACGCAAATCTATATCTGATGGACCTGAAGTAGTTAATTGGTTATATTCCAGGGTCCATTTAAGAAATTGTACATTTACTTTAGAACTTTTGGTGGTTTGAAATTGGAGTGGACTCTAGAGATCTAGATCTTTCTAAATCTATGTTTCATCAGGGTCTGACAATTCAATTGTATGTGTATTTTGTGTGTGCAAGTTAGTTTTGCTAAAAGAAAAAATGGACATAGTTGAAGGATTTGGGCTTGTTTTGTGTGTTACCAGGCCAACGCAGCATCAGGAATGGCTGTGAATGATGAATGTAAGTTAAAGTTTCTTGAGCTTAAAGCAAAGAGAACCTATCGTTTCATTGTTTACAAGATTGAGGAAAAGCAAAAGGAAGTTATGGTCGAGAAGGTTGGTGAGCCAGCACAAAGTTATGAAGATTTTACTGCATGCCTTCCTGCAAATGAATGCCGCTATGCTGTCTATGATTTTGACTATCTTACTCCTGAAAATGTCCCGAAGAGTAGGATTTTCTTCATCGCATGGTAATAATATTTCCATTCTTTCTGGTCATTTATCATACCTTGCTGTTTAGTATTATTGTTATTGTCCTTGTGTGATGTGAAGGTCTCCTGATACTTCAAGGGTGAGAAGCAAGATGATATATGCAAGCTCCAAAGACAGGTTTAAGAGGGAGTTGGACGGAATTCAAGTGGAGCTGCAAGCAACTGATCCCACTGAGATGGGTCTTGATGTTTTCAAAAGCCGTGCCAATTAAAGTCTAGTAGGACTTTCATCTTCAGAATCTTCAATTCGTCCGGAATAAGTATGGTGATTTCTAGTACATTATGTGATTTGTTTTATCCTAATAGATGTGTGTTGATAGGCTCATGGCCAGATAGTTTTATACGCTGCAAAATATGAAATTGTGTTTTGGGGAATTTAGCTGCTAATTGCAATATTTTACTTATGCGACGATCGAGAATTTCAGTAATCGTTGTGTGACTTAGTACTGACTTTCGGCTATTGTCTTCTATGGTTATTTGTTCCAATTAGAATCATTTGTGGAAGATTACTTATGCTGTGTTCGTTTGGACATTCCGAGTGCAAATTATACAAGGTGAATCATCTCTGCTTGTAGCTTTGGAAAAGGATCGACAATTTGAGCTAGTTTGGTTAGTTGAGTGGTCGATCGAATAACATTGGGTATGATGGACCAAATATTAATATATAATATACCGAACAAATGAAGGAAGTACTCTTCTTGCAAGCGGAACTGGAAACGGAGGAAGATAGAATTAGAAATGGACAAAATACTTGCTTGTTCATCTGCATTGAATTAATGTAATCGGCATAAATGTGCTTTGGGTCTAGATAAACCGACAATGTACTCCGAAACCGAATTGAACCATTGGTTCAGATTGTTTTCAATTTGTGTGCTCCATAAACTACTCAAAATCTTGACACCTTCATGGCCACCCTCAATTACGACCCCTCGTAGTTACTCGCGTTAAACACGTGCAACTGTGTGATTATTGGTAAATATAACTTGTGATCACTTAGCAATATCATACATCCTTTGAATTAAATACACTATCCTTGAAGGCAAATTTAAAAGAAAGTGTGCAATAGAAATTCAAAGTGCCAACCTTTTAGAAAAAAAAAAGTTAGTTTAGGGTTACCATTTTATCACACTCTTCTGCCATATTTGTTTAATGTCGTTGCATGAGTGAGTTATTTTAAATAATAAATAGTTATTTATATTTTTATTCTTAAATGAATTTGAATTGATCAAATCACGCAGCGACATGTTAAGATGTATGACAAGAATGTAACTCTAAACTTACTTTCAGAAAAATGAGTTGTTGCTCGTACAATATGAGATATGAGGAAATTAAGAGAGGTAAAGGTGTTGATCACTAGAAAAGGGCAACCGCACAAACGAGTTGAAGAATTTTATAGAGATCAAGGTGTCGAGCCCACAAACAAGTTGAAGAATTTCAAAGAGATCGAGGTGAAACGCATAGATGAGGTGTCAACACATTGTTTTTTAAATGAAATCAATAATTAAAGTGAGAGGGCACATATAGCAAACTAACCAACCTTGATAAATTTGCGATGTAGTGTGTTCCTATTTCAGTTTGAGACAATTTAATTGCATCTACATATTTGTGTGGGAGAAACTCGTTTTGTAAGCTCTCGTTTGTAACCTTTTATTTGTGAACTTATGAAGACGCTCCACCCTTTTACAATGAAAATAAATTATAAGTATTTGATTGACACTCGAAAGTTGAATTAAAATTATTCAAGTAGTTGAGAAAATACTCTGACCCTTACTAAGAGAATGATAACCTAAAATAACCGTCATTTATTCAAAGCGCTCAAGTGTCTAGAAAATTGGATCAATGATCTATGAAATTACTATGAATGCCAATGAGAGGGAAGATCTAAAAGACAAAAAAAATCTCTATTAAAATGACATAGATGGCTTTTGAAAAAAGGACTATACTAATATATTTTAATTTTATAACCATTAATTAAAATAACATTCACAATTAATTAAAGCTTATAATATTCAAATTAATTTAAAACTACACATAATGCATAACAATCGATATAAGAACTAGGGGTGGGCAGATCTGGTCTGATCAAACGGTCCGATCCAATCCGATCGAATTCGGTCGGATCAGACCATATATTCGGTAGAGAAATTTTTCATTTGATCCGACTTTCGGATTGAATTGGCTATCGGATTCGAAACCAAATCCGATAGTCAATCCGATCCAATCCGAAAGTCAGATTGATTAATTCAAATCGGCAAAAAGTTGAAAGTCGAAACCTTAAATCATTCAGCATCCCCGACTCCGATTTTGGAATCCGAAAATCACCCGTCCCAATTTCTCGACTCCGCTACTCCGAAGACGAAGCCGAGCCGCCTCGCCGACCCTCTGCTCCTAGACTCCGAGTCTCCCTCCAACGACGGCCGCGAAGAACAGAAACAAAGATATAAATATGTATGAAGATTTGATTTTGAATTTGTAAATTATTTCTGTAATTATAATTGTAAATGAGTGGATTCGTTAAAAACGACGAAGAACGGAGGAGGAATCGACGGAGAACTGGAAATTTCTGAATTACAGGTTTTTTAAAATCCAATCTGATCTGATCCGATTTCTTTATTAATCATTAATCATTAAATCTAAAAATCAATCTGATCCGATCCGATTTCTTTATCTACAACTTCATTAATCATTATTTTTAATTAACAGTGAACATGATTTAGTCTAGACTGATCTTTAAAAAAGAAATAAGACAACACAAATATATGTTGGTTTCAAAATTTTAAGACTCGAACCAGAACCGTGCATGACGAAGACCAACTAAAATCAAACAAGAAATTTATAGTATGAACTGGTTTATCAATTTAGGTCGAATTTGTCCATTATTTATGATTGCAAAACAATAAAAGCACAACACAACTCAACAATTCTACTTTTTTTTTTAATTATGAGAATAAATTTGTATTATTTGGATGATGACTCTAACCATGATGTTCACCCTTTTATATTTTTTAATCATATAAGCAATTAAAATATAATTGACGTAATAAATAAATTATAGCTGTCCTCTAATCATGCGCACGTGTTAAATAAATAAAATAAAAAACTAATTAATTTAACATCATCACATCGTGTAAGGTGGGAAACCAGGAAGAAAGCCCACCAAGCATTTGGCACAGTCGAGACCACGAGACCAATCCATAGCCGTCCCATCTTTTATAATCGGACGGCTAGAAAAGTCTATTGTTCGAACATTCTGGAATTCCAGGTCTCACCCTATATATATTCATCTCATAGCCTTGTAATCTGCAGATTCTGAACCCTAGTTTTTTTCTGTTTGCTTCTTTCTTTGTTGAATTCTTGTTCCTTTAAGCTCGCTTAGAAATGGCCGGTAAGGGAGAAGGTCCGGCCATCGGGATCGATCTCGGAACCACTTACTCTTGCGTCGGTGTGTGGCAGCATGATCGCGTTGAAATCATTGCCAACGATCAGGGTAACAGAACCACGCCCTCCTACGTTGGTTTCACCGATTCCGAGCGTCTGATCGGTGATGCGGCCAAGAATCAGGTGGCAATGAACCCCATCAACACCGTCTTTGGTAAGATTTTAGTGGATTATTTAACTTTATGTTTAGATCTCATGTTAGTCAACGTTCTCTGCTTTGATGGATTTATTAGATCTGGTTATAGGAACTTGTTCTGCGTTCGGTATATTCTTGTTAGATGCTTATATTGATATAAAATGCTGTTAAAAGTGTCATTAGTTAGAAGCTTGATTTTTTTATGAATGATTGACAGTTTTCTTTTGACTGTGAAAAGTTTGATCTATGACCAATTTTTAATATACATTTCATTTCCTTTTAGTGATCGTCTAAATGAAATTAATTGAAAAGTAGAATGCTTCTGTTGTATTAAGGATATCCATGACCAGTTATTTGAAGGGCACGTTTCGGACTGTCGTCATGTGATGAAAGTGTTGTAATACTACATGATTTGCCTGTTTTCTTTTTTTTTTGTGATTGAAATCCGCGCATGTTTGAATTGATTTCATTTCAACTATTCAGATGCAAAGAGGTTGATTGGTAGAAGATTTAGCGATGCCCCAGTCCAAAGTGACGTGAAGTTGTGGCCATTCAAGCTCATATCTGGGCCAGGTGATAAGCCTTTGATTGTGGTCAACTACAAAGGTGAAGAGAAGCAATTTGCTGCTGAAGAAATCTCGTCTATGGTCCTCATTAAGATGCGCGAGATTGCAGAGGCTTATCTCGGTTCTACTATTAAGAATGCTGTTGTCACTGTTCCTGCTTATTTCAATGACTCTCAGCGTCAGGCTACTAAGGATGCTGGTGTCATTGCTGGTCTCAATGTCATGAGAATAATCAATGAGCCCACAGCGGCTGCTATTGCTTATGGTCTTGACAAGAAAGCAACGAGCGTTGGTGAGAAGAATGTCTTGATCTTCGATCTTGGGGGTGGTACTTTTGATGTTTCTCTTCTCACCATTGAAGAGGGTATCTTTGAGGTGAAGGCGACCGCCGGTGACACCCATCTTGGTGGTGAAGATTTTGACAACAGAATGGTTAATCACTTCGTGCAAGAGTTCAAGAGGAAGAACAAGAAGGACATTAGCGGTAACCCTAGAGCTCTTAGGAGATTGAGGACTTCATGTGAGAGAGCAAAGAGAACCTTATCTTCCACTGCTCAGACCACCATTGAAATTGACTCCTTGTACGAAGGAATTGATTTCTACTCCACCATTACCCGTGCCAGGTTCGAGGAGTTGAACATGGATCTGTTCCGGAAGTGTATGGAACCTGTCGAAAAATGTTTGAGGGACGCAAAGATGGACAAGAGCACTGTCCATGACGTTGTTCTTGTTGGTGGCTCTACCAGAATTCCCAAGGTTCAACAGCTTCTCCAGGATTTCTTCAATGGCAAGGAACTCTGCAAGAGCATCAATCCCGATGAAGCTGTTGCATATGGTGCAGCAGTTCAAGCTGCCATTCTGAGTGGTGAGGGCAATGAAAAGGTCCAAGATCTCCTTCTATTGGATGTAACCCCACTCTCACAGGGTTTGGAAACAGCAGGAGGTGTCATGACCGTTCTAATCCCAAGAAACACAACCATCCCCACAAAGAAAGAGCAAGTTTTCTCTACCTACTCAGACAACCAGCCTGGTGTGTTGATCCAAGTGTACGAGGGTGAAAGAACAAGAACCCGAGACAACAACTTGCTTGGTAAGTTCGAGTTATCCGGGATTCCCCCAGCCCCAAGAGGCGTACCCCAAATCACAGTCTGCTTCGACATTGATGCCAATGGTATCTTGAATGTCTCGGCCGAGGACAAGACAACTGGCCAGAAGAATAAGATCACCATTACTAACGACAAGGGACGGCTTTCAAAGGAGGACATTGAGAAGATGGTGCAAGAAGCCGAAAAGTACAAGTCGGAAGACGAGGAGCACAAAAAGAAGGTCGAATCGAAGAATGCTTTGGAGAACTACGCATACAACATGAGAAACACTGTCAAGGATGAGAAGATCGGAGCCAAGCTCTCTCCTGAAGACAAGAAGAAGATCGAGGAAGCCATTGAGCAAGCCATTCACTGGCTCGACAGCAATCAACTGGCCGAAGCCGATGAATTCGATGACAAGATGAAGGAATTGGAGAGCGTTTGCAACCCAATAATTGCAAAGATGTATCAGGGTGCCGGTGGCGACATGGGAGGGGGCATGGATGATGGTCCTCCTGCCGGTGGAAGTGGCGCCGGACCCAAGATCGAGGAAGTCGACTAAATGTCCAGGCATGGCTATTTGTACTGTTTTTATATTATTGTTGAACTTTGATTTGGGCTTCTTTTTGGGGTAGAGTTTGGGTTTGAAGGCATCTTGTTTGATTCAATCCCAACCCTTAGCTGGATTTTGATATTTTTGAAAATGGATTATCCAAGTTCTGAACTTTATAAGTTTATGTTTTTGGTCGTGACTATGACCTCTCTAGGGTTTTTCAATTATGTACCGCTTTGTTTTGCTTGAAAAATACAATACTCAAAATAACTAGATAATGGTTTTACAATTAGTATAATCTCACACACTTTTAACGGGCTATTAAGGAGAAAATTCTATTTGTTGGAGTTTCAATCAAACTTTAGTGATCCCGATAGAACCTTTTGTGATTTCAGTTGACTTTTAGTTGTTTAAAATTTTGGGAATTTTTGGTTAACCTAAATGTGTTTCAATCAATCATTTGTCATTCTTCGTAAATGTTTTTTGGTCAACTTCTACTGACTTTATGTCGATTTAAACTTAAATTTTTGCACAACCGTTTTTTGAAGGCTATTGGGTCCCTGATCTTGATTGTGCTAAAAGAGGTGGCTAGTGCAATCACTTGCTTTTGTAAGGACTTGATTATCGCAATTCACCACAAATCGATAGACATTAATATGAGTCCCTTCACACTGCTATTATAATATTGTTTATTTTGGGTAAAGTCTGCACGAAGTATTTTTTCAAATATGCCAAAACAGCCAAAACATGTCGTGCTAATTAAGGATGATAAACTTATTTATAAATTATTTTCAACTTTCACCATGATTGATATGAGATTACACCATTTCACACTCTCTATTAGGTAGGTTGTCAAAAATATACCCTCTTAAAAAGCCTAATATACCTGTTAATCACCATGCACATCAGAGATCTGGCTTTGATATTACTTGTGAAACTACCGAGTTCGTCATTACAAAATTATCCGCTTTAGGGTGAAGCTCTTTATCTTTGGATTATGCACAAAATGTATTGAGATAGTTAGACATGAATAACTCATTTAAAAATTCTCTCTAATCTCTGTGTGAGATTCTACGCATTCACAACTTGTGTCAAACGAATCTTAAGAGTACATCATATCTTGAAGGAAATGTGGGATCCGATAAGCTGGGTTTTGTGCTTTTATATCTCGAGATGGTTGGCGTTGAGCTTTCAAGACTTAATTTTTTATGAGCCACTTGAGGAAGCTATTCCACTTTTAGCCTTGTTTTAGACTTAATGCGGAGCCTTCTTATTTTCTAGCGTAACTCGTTTTCAGCTTATGTAATTACAAAGTTCTCCGTACCGATTACGACAGAGGAAGCTCGGGAGTAGACTCATCCGTACAATCGGTTAATTTTAAGCGAATACGTTCGACTACAGTGTTAATGTTTCCAATACAAGCAAATTCATATAAAAAACAGCTTTCATAAACAGTTTTATGTGTTGAAAAAACAGAGATGAGTTCTCTTGAAACATAAAAAGCGGCTACAGATTGAGCATTGAGAAGTACTGCTCAAATTCTTCATCAATGGTGGCTTTCCTCGGGCCAGATTCAGCCTCTGCGCTCACAAAGTTCCAATCTTTTCGGGTCAACGATTCTCGAGACCAAATCCAAAACTCATCTCGAGTTTCCCAAATTGAAAAAAAGGTCAAAATATTACCTTCGTGGACGATCCAAGTAGCAGCTGAAATAGCATGTCCATTNAATTAAATTAAATTTTTAATGTTTAAATCGAATATAGAACTAATTGAGTTTATAATTAGTTTTAGCAAATATAAATTTAACTAATCAGATCAAAATCAATCGTTTTCATTTAATTTTACCTTTTGCTATTATTAACTTAAATTAAAAATAATTTAATTATTTATATATCATAATTAAATCAAACCCTACTATCCAGAATTTCACGACGACTATCTAAACAAGCTAAAGAAATACATGCAGATCCTTGCCGGTGAAGAAAATTGGAAACGCCGTGCCGACCAGTGCCACCGCTAAAGCTCCGGCGATGAGGTAAGTAGTGCCGTCGCTGAAACATCTCCGACGGCGGCAACAACAGTTAATGATCTACTTCTTCTCTTTCCGAGGTTTCCATTTTTGCGGAAGAAAGGGAGGATCGAAGAGGAAGTGTCGATTGCTTCAATGGCTTCGCATAGAAGATCAAGTGAGGGGCGGCCATGGATGCCATGTCGGCGAACGTGATTGGACGATTCAGCGGTGGTTGTTGGTGGCCGACGAGTGTTTTAAAGGCGGGATCTTGGGTTAATGGACGACAGGTTCAAAGAGTGACACGCCCGGGCGGTCTTGTTTTTCTGGAATCGAAGTACTTGCAGTCAAATTAGATACAATAATGAAAGTTAGCGTTGGCTAAATTCATAGATTATTTGCTAATTAAGGAGAATAACCGAACCATCGGGTCGGTCCGGGTTAGTTGATATAATAAATGAATCTGATTGATTCGGTTAGGTGAATAAATATTTTGATTCGGTTTTGGATCGAAGGTAAGAAAATAGAGAAAAACCAAAATGACATTTTTTGATATTTATCACGAACCTAACTATTTCCTCCTCTTCCTCTCCTTACACATTCTCCTCTCTCTTCTATTATCCTTTATTCTATGCTCTCTTTTCTCGTCTTCTGATCTAATTCATATCGATAATTGTCTACGCTGTTCTCATGCAGGACGCCGTCCTACGTTTCTCCGTTTTCGTGCCTCTTTTCACAAGTTTCCGAATTGACATTGAATCAATAGAAGAGCCGATCGAAGAGGATGGATATGAGATATGACCCGTTTCTTAGCTCAAGCCTTCTTTCAACCATATGCAAGCCATGTATTTGAACAGTTGAGTTCTATAATATGTACACACTTTAAAACTATCTAAGTGAAATGGAGCTGTATGAAATCGTCAACTTTTGCATAATCAGATAAATTTATATTCTTATACCAAAAGACAAAATCTCTCGCCCTCAGAGCCCCCACATCCCGGCCCGACAGCATGTGAGGGGGTAAGTAACTCAGCAGCCTAGAGATGTGAGATTCGTACCTAACACCACGATGAGCAACCTCAACATTGGAGGATTAAACTTCCACACTGCGGTGGCGCAGACTTCGAATCTTGACCCTTGTACCAATTCTACCACAGCTCGACCACTGAGCTAAGCCCGTGCAGCCGTGCGGGCAGATAAATTTCTATTCTGATACTATTTATAGGATTTTCTAGCGCTCACGTACAATGCTTTCATAATCAATAAAATCTTGAAACATCAATACCTTCGTACAGGACGTTGTGAGAGATAATATCATCTTTACTATTAGTAGATGTGAACAAAATTGAACCAATCCAAGAACTTGATCTGAATGATTGAATTAGTTCAGGTTGATCAATTCAATAAATGAAACTAATTGATTCGGTTTTCGGGTTGAAGGTAGAAAAACAGAAAAAAAAAACCCAAAAGGACGTTCTTTTAAATTTGACATAAACCTTAATTATCTCCTCTCACATTCTCCTCTATGTTCTCTCATCCTCTTTTCTATATTCTCTTTTCTCGTCTCTATCATTCATCTCGGTGTTTAGTTTGCCTCCGTTTTTCACATCGGGACACCTACGTTTTCTCCGTTTTCGTGCCTCTCTTCACACGTTTTCGAACCGACGATATGGTTGTCAGAGCGGGAGAAGACCAATTCGAGGATGAGTAACGAGATAGGGCGCTTTTCTTCTCCTCTGCCTTCTTTCGACAATGCGTAAACCATGGATTTCGACTAATGAATTCATACATAAAATCATTTATCATGTTTGAAATGGAAGAATAATTGATTTTGACGGAGATGTTTTCTAACCTTGTTCGATAAACTATTTATTCCATCATAGAGGGTGAATTCATACATAAAATCATTTATCATGTGCTCACTGTTCATAAAATATGTACAAACTTTAATACCATTATGTCATTTTTGAGTTAGTTCAGTTACGATCATTTCTACATTGATCCAAACCAAACCCAATCGATCCAAACCCAATCGTGTCCATCCTTAACCAAAAACCCGAGGATATCATTATGTCATACCCCTTCACAATCAATCGACATAAGAGAACATGAAAAGCGAGAAAAGAGATATCGCCTTTTTTATTTTCTTAATTCACTTTTATTTATCGAGCTTCGAAGGAGGAATCGAACACAAACACTTTTAAAGCAAAATGAAACTCGGAAACGAAACCGAAGCAAAGTTTTCTAAGAAAATGAAAACCCATTGTTATTACCCAACATCGATGAGGCAAAACTCCCCGCAATACGAGCAATGGTCGAAACCCTAGAGTCTCCTCCACTAGGCAAAGCCGGAGAAGCCTGCGGTGGATACGTAGCAAGACGGTATGCGTACGGATTCGCGTACGCTTGCCTGTACAAATACATACTCCTCGCATAGGCCGAGCCAACGTCCTGGTATGGTCTCCCATAGCGGTGCAACAAAGGTGAGGCCGGCGGAGGGGCCAAGGGGTTGCAGATCGGCTCATGGACGGCCGAGTCCATGAAGTATTGGCAGCACTTGAAGCAGAAATACATGTCTAGAGACTCGTAGCGGTGCTCTCGAAGTGCACCGTATACTACGATTATATAATCGCACCGTATTATTCTCGAAGTGCATGAACATGTAAATGAGTATTATTTTTAAGTGTAGACGTTACTTGGCCAAGATTTATTTGAAACACCTATGATCAATGAGGGAAGGGTTGGGATTTATCCACGTCAGCCAAGATGGCATGTTTTTGTCGTAAAATATTTTCTTAAACTGCACCGAATGATAATCAGAAAAAGTCAACTATGAGATTGAGATCATCATCATTGGATTTTTAAATCCAGCTCTGACTCGGTCATGGACAGGCTGGCTTGCTGAGTCACTGCACTGTGGCCTGTGGCCGGTGCTCTTTTCTGGACCGGATGGGCAGATCCGGTCCGGGGTCCCCATTCGGACTGAACTGAACGTGCAGAAGGGGACTGTTCTGGGAAAATTTGAATAGATTTTGAATGTTTTCTGGTTCCAAATCTTTCAAAACTTTAGATTCCGGGTTGGTTACGTTCTACCGGTAAAAAATCATGAAAACCAAACCAAACAAAACCAAACCAAACTAAACCATGAGTCAAAGAATTACCAAACTTATTTAAAACGCAACCCAAGTCCGGCTAAAACTTTGCTTATAGTAAAAAAAATATTTATAATTTATAATCTTTTTATTTATTTTTTCAACCAAGAGCGAAACCAAATAAAAACCGAACTAGGGAACCCAGTTTCGTCCGGGTTTATTCCCAAAAACCAATTATCATAGTTTCAGTTCCAAATATGTGAAAACAAAACAACACAAACTGATTCAAAACTAGAGTATAATCAGACCGAACTAGTGCGCATCCAACTCTATTTTTTGATAGCGAGTCAATCCAAGCTCAAGTCATTATAGTTCCAAGCATGGGTTCACCTGAGCATAGTATGCGAGCCCCAGCCTCAGCCAAGCCCAAGTTTGGGCTCTCAAGTTCGAGCCGAGCGAGCTAAACTCATGATTTGGGGATGGGAAAAGAAGGCAACTTTTCACTGTTCCATTGTAGTTGAGCAGTGGCGGCCAGCTCGTCAGGCTCGGTCAATAAGTCACGAATCAAGTTCGGCTAGTGCCAATTATATCACTTTCGTATCGCTTGTTTAGTGATGTAATTTTAATTTATTAACAAATTCTATATTAAAAATTGAATTTTAAACATAATAGTTCGTCCATTTCTCTATTTTAGCTCGAAGACCAGCGAAATGTTAATTACAATCAAATAATTTTTTTAATAAATTGGAAACAAGCGCATCATCAATCCTATTTCATGCGATTTTTTTGTACACACGACCATGTATTCATGTTTGATTACTGACAGGTTTAGTCGTAATTAATATTATCAAAATCGCTATGATCTTCATGATATAATAACGACGATGAACAAGATCGGAGAGTTATTTTCAAAACGATAACTGTTCAAATGCTCGTAAAATATATGATTGTGTCTTGAACTACATTGTAAATCATATTATATGCCCCTTGCAACTTAAAGTCTACGTGCCCACTCCATTTAAATTTATTTACTTGAAAATCAAGAAAATGCTGAGAAAATTATAGAAAAAGACCCGTCATTGATCATTTGTAGTCGGGCTAAAATATATTTAAAATTACAAATAAAAATTCATTTTTCTAAATTAAATGTTCATGTCACTAGGCATGATTCAACGGTTTGTTCATATCGAAGATGTCGCGTAACCGAAGTCATGCCATGAATTTACGCTTAGTTTATGGCAAATTGCAAAAGTCGAACAAAATGTATGAGAATAATCAATGGTACCGAAAATAAAATTTGAAGATATTCTTTCGTGCTTATTCGAGGGTGGGTTTTAAGATCGTCACGACCATGATGACTTTTCGAGATCCTATTTTTTTTGGCTCCGGCGACGACGAGATTAATTTGTTGATTTTGCAATCATCTTTATTGTAAATTACCGTGAATCGTGTTTGTTACGATTCTTATTGTCGTTATCCTTTCGATTGACTAATGACCGGGAGTGGAGTTCGGTAGCGTTATGAGTCGAGCTTTCTTCGTAAACCAGTTTCATCAATTTTAGACGTAATTTGCTAATAAAACTACGTGAATTATGAATCAAAGCAGATAATATTGTGATTATATATTTTTTTAATAAAAATTCATGAAAATACAGAAACTATGTTGGTAGAAAAATACGCAAACACTTATTCGCGTAATAAATGCTCAAAGAAAACGCACACTAATCGCGAAAGAAATAACCATGCGCAATCGAATGAACGATGCATGAAATCACGACATAAAACACTAACCCAACACACAACTTTCTTTAAAAACAACTTTTTAGAGGAAGGGAATCCCGATCATATTACCGATTATCGACGCCGCAAGACCTCCCATTAAACGACCAGCCACGGAATTGGTAGAGCTGCTTCCACCAAACAAACTCGTAGAAGTCGAATATTGCTGATTTTGAGGAAGAGGAGGGTATCCATATGGATAATAAGCATACTGGTAACCATACATATACGGAATTCCGTAATACGCCGAATAATCATTGACGCCTCCGTAGTAGTTCGGCTGATGCGGCGGCGGCGGTCCGGGGGTGCAGACTAGCTCGTGGTTAGCCGAGTCCATAAAAGTCCGACCACAAGTGTAGCAAAAATACATGTCTAAGCCTCTCGGTGCGACGCTTTCTAGTGGGTGTAGAAAGTCATTGATCGACTCCGGCTTCTCTTATACTAATATTGACATCGACGTGGTCTTTTTTTACGATTAATTTATATTGGTAAACTCGTTGCGACATATGACATGGAGTAATATATCGATACACATGAAGAAATTCATTGATGACGAATGTTACCGTGTGTTTGCTTTTAAAAAAGTTTATAAAATTTAATTTTTATCGGGTGCTTTTCTTTTTATTGTTTGGTTATATTACCGATCTATTTCTATCAAGTGCTTTTTTCTCGTGAGAGGATACATGAAAATCACTCTTTCGGGAGTTCAACTCGCGGAAAGATTTTAGATCTGATACAATTTGTAACGTTTTGCTTCGAATGAACAGTTTTAGTTTGTTTTTCCGGTTTGGACGAATTATTGTCGAGTCTTATTCCAACGTAGAACACGCGTAAGAAATTGTTTATTTAAGCCCATGTCGAGTTTCGACAACAAAATATTAAATGATAAGATCAACATATTAAGAAAATCAACTTTGAAAATACTTTTCGTTGTTAGCTTACGATGATTGTCATAGTTCTTGCAAGATATTCAAGGTTCAATAATATATGATCCTAAGAAGATAGAAAAGAAAACCCCTGAAAATAGCCAAAAAAACCTGAATTCAACCTATAGAAAACTTCGAACACAATGAAGCGGGTCCACATGCCCGTACGGGCATAGCTCAGTTGACTCAGAGATGATAGATTGGGTACAAGAGCCTGAGTTCGACGTCTACGCTATCCTAGTATGAAAGTTGTTACCCCCAATGTTGATGTAGGTCATTAAGATATCAAGTAAATGCTTCATATCTCTGGGCCGCTGAGTCACCGTGATTTAACCCCCTCACAAACTGTCGGGCCGGGGTGTAGGGGCACCGTGGGATGAGTGATTTCGCCTTTTGAATACAGGCGGATCCACATTCAATTTTGACAGTTGTGTTTTTAATCAAATATTATCCAACTCTAACACTATTTTCGGTCAATAGTTATCACCCGATTGTTCGATTTTGATGTTGATCTTCCGAACGAAACATCGAGAACATAGCCATCAAACCCGGCCATTCTACTATGGTTACAATATCATACCAACTCGTCCACTTGAACGCTCACGAAAACAGATTGAATCAATCTGCGACCACTAATCGTACTCTAGGTCAAACTTGAATTGTGCGCAGTTCAATCTGTTTTCCCGGCCTAAATTTTGATTTTTGAAGTTTTTCCTTAAACAATAGATCAATTAGACCAACCCTAAGTCATTTCACATGGTTTATTATATTAATGCATTATAATTGATTCATCAAATATTCAACACTCCAATATAAATAATAAAATGTATAATAAATAAAGGTAAACCTAGCTTACTTATCGATAAATTTAAAACAAAAATTTAAAGACTATTCAATGTCAACTTCAAACTAAAGACAACTTCAAACCCAACAAAGCCGGTCAACTAACATTTAAATAGATTCAATTCAACTAAGATAAATAATGTCCTAATGAAATATTACCCAATTTAATAGTTATCGACGGGTTGTTTAATATCTTCGATGAATCTTCCCCAAAATTTGATCAGCAAAATAAACATACCGCGCAAGTGATGTCATTATATTACCTCTTCATCGATCATCAAACTATGTTCGTAACATCATTAAAAATGTTAAATCCGACCCGCCCACCGTGTCGGCGGCAGCAAATCAGATTGGCGATCGAACTCGACACTCTTGTGATCCCGCTCCGTATAAATGATTAGACTTTTATTAACTCTTACGATAAAATTTTATTAAAAGAATTACTTTGAATTCTTAAATGAACCGGAGCAATAGGTTTTAATGGGTCAATTCGGTTCAAATATTTTCAAAAATTAAATTGGTTTTTATTTGTTTTGAAATTCATGTCCATCTTCATTTTTGGGTTATGGAAACGAAAATAAAAAACTAGACCAATAATTTAAATTATCGATAAAACAAAAATAATTTTAGTTGAAAAATAAAAACCTTACTGCGATACTCAGACGAATGAACAATGATCTTATATCTTTTGTCATTACATCAAGAAGCTATGATTCGACACGACAATTGTCGTCGTGTGACGATTCATATTCTTCTAAAAACTCATTTTTTTGTGACTTTGGTAATTGTCGTTAAATCAAATTGGCGATTGTCGTCTTTTTCTTCTGAAAAAAAGAAATTATTCGATAATTATCATTAACATATAAATCAATTTATTAATTGATAATTTCCTTATTTACAAAAATTCATTTTAGTTCATTCATTCAGATCTAACGCGTTAATATATTTTACAAGAAAAATAATAAAATAAACATAACAATACAACAGAAACTAGATGAAAGAAATCAACATCCACCACCTCCTCCTCCACCGCCGCCGCCGCCGCNCCTCCCCTTCTAACTTGATTTCCACCGTGGCTATTACCAACTCCGGTCGCGCATCGTACAATGTTGTATATCACCCCAAAAACAAAAGAAAGGCCTATCAACGATGCTAAAAATATCCAAACTACCATGAAACCGTCCATTTTTTGGTATGGAGAATGGGGTTAGGACCTTTCCTTTATACTTGCTCTATCCTTTGACTTTTGAACACTTGTATATTAGAAGATAAAAGAGGATCACGGAGCTGTCCTTTATACTTGCATAATCTATTGACTTTGTCTGAAATTCATCGAAACTTCCAAGAAATATTGTATGGGTACTTTAAATAAATAAGAAACTTAAAAACAATATAATAAAATTGAGCAATGCAACCCAAGAGTTGTCTTGAGTTGAAGCAAGTGAATCGATTTGGTTTGCACATGGTAATCGATGATCATGTTGGAATCAACTTGGACCATTTATATTCGAACGTGTTGGACCAAGCCATTGATTACATTGACGAGCTTACTTAGTATGTCTATGAATCTCTCAAATTAATCGTTTGCTACTTTTACAAGCATAAATGGAGTAGCTTCGATGGAGACTTGTATATCACGTAATCTCGATTTCAATGTTTCTTCACGATATATGCAACACCGAAGCTTCAAAATCCTTGGACGATAATTCGAAGTAGAATGGATGTAAAGTTGGATAAATTATGCTAAACCCTTTTACACGTTTATATATAAGTCATGAACGCGTAATTCTCTTGTGATCCTGCTCCGTGCCACTTCCCGCACCCAAAAAAATGGAGGGTTTTCTCGTACTTCTTGTAATTTTGGCATCGTTCACCAGCGCAACCGTCGTTTTTTGCATACTATACCAGATTGTGAAGGGTGTGAAAGGAGAGGGAGGTGGTGGCTGTGGCGGTGGGGGAGAGGATGGTGCTGGTGGTGGAGACGGTGCTGGTGATGGAGATGGCGCTGGTGGAGGAGGCCATGACGGAGGAGGAGCAAGCGGAGGTGACGGAGGAGGTGCCGCCGGTGGAGGTGTATGTTGATTATTGAATAAAATTATTGTAGTCTCAGGTGCATGTGATTTTGTAGGTCGATTTGATTTTTGTGTTTGAGAATCACCTAACTCTATTATTGAATATTAAATATATAATTAAAAATGTTGTCTATTTATTTTCTTAAATCGTATCAAAATAATTTTAAAAATTAAATGATAAGCATACATGAACCAAACAATTTCGATTTTGTTCTTCATTCTTGCAACTAGGGTCCGATTACAAGTCTAATTTCGATTATGACTATAAAATTGAAGATTAATCAATTTAAATAGGCTATAACCAAATTGTGCATCATTGTGTGTACGGTGACAATTTGATTTATTCGATCTGACAAAGTAATTTAAATCGATCATCTAGTTCAGAGTTAAATTTTTAAAACACAACTGTTTATGTGAACCTGAATAAAAAAATCCAAAATTTAGTTTTGGTTCATGATCGATTATCCAATCAATGATTTTGAATTCATTTTTTTGGAAATTGACTAATTAGATAATGTTTGTTAACTGATCTACCTAAAATTAATTGAAATATAATTAAATTTCTATGGATTGAATCGGTTAACCGACCCGATCCCGCATATTTGAGCTTTAAGAAATTGAATTTGAACTCGATTTGCACAAAATAAATATTCATATGAACATGAACAAAAACAAATCTTAAATTGAATTTGGATCAAAATTCATAAAACCCAATTAATCCACCGACAAATTTAATCGGGTCCCACCTCTTAGAAGTGCTGCCAAACGACTCTGTTCAGTCTACGATCAGCAAACCCGCCGCCCTACACGGCGGAGCAAATTGGTTCCTCGGCAAAACGAAGTTCCAGTTTGGAAACTGGCCAATCGTATTGATTTTGGAGATGAATTCTCGCAAACCCTAATTGGATTCTCGTGAGATTCTTTCAACTGCAACTTGAGTTTTCGAATTTGAAAAATTTACTTTTATAGACTCTTCTCAATCCGCCACAGATAGAAAAATGAATTAAAATTCGAATCTAGAAACGAAAACCAAGCCGAATTAATTTAAAATTGAACCAAATCAGACCGACCCTAAAAATCCAATTCATTTCGAAATTGACTTATTGTTCAAATTTGCACCCTTCTTCCTTCTCCACCGCCACCGCCACCGCCGCCGTCCACCATGGCTATACTAACACAATCAATGACTTTTCAACGCAAAAACGATGCATATGAGAAGAACATCTCCTTCGAAAGCCACGTGTCATCCTTCGTTGGCACTTCTCTTGAATGGAATGCCCGTTGACCCTTTCAAACCAGAAAGTCAAGATATTCATATATTTGAGTAAGCTATCGTATTCACGATTGACACGCTTCATTTCCTTGTTTGTACGTTCGTTCATGCACTTGGCTGCATCCAATTGTAATAAGACGGATCAACTCTATTCAAAAGACTATATATACATTAAACATCGTATTACTATACTAACTCTACGAAAAATAATCAACATCCACCGACTCCCCCTCCGCCACCGCTCAAAGTAGCACCGCCTCCTCCATCACCTCCACCGCCACCGCCACCTCCGCCGCCTCCTCCGCCGTCATAGCCTCCTCCGCCACCACCTCCGCCGTCATAGCCTCCTCCGCCACCACCTCCGCCGCCGTCCCCCCAACCCCCTCCTCCCCCACCACCATCATCACCGCCTCCACCATCTTCAGCACCCCCACCATCTCTTCCACCTCCTCCTCCTCCTCCTACACCGCCACCGCTGCCACCGCCGCCACCACCACCTCCCCGTACACCTCTCACAATCTGGTATACTAGGCCACCAACAAACACAGTGCCCATGAACGATCCGAAAATTATCGCAAATAGTTTGAAACCCTCCATTGTTTTGGGACCTGGAAGTGGCTTGGAGCTTTCATGTATATACTAGCACAATAGATGACTTTTCAACGCAAGAAAAAGACGCAGAGGATGACGTGTTGCTTGAGAAGAGATGTCGCGTTGACACTTTCAACCATAAAGTCATTTATATTCAGATATTTGTGTTAAGAATATCTGAATATTCTTACTTGTGTTAAGAATCATACGAGATTTGAATAGCCTCCAATTTAGACCAGAAATGTTGTAACCAAAATTACGCAATTATTCGAATAATCAATGACAACGAGACATCAATAATTTTCACGTTGCAAGTCTTTCAAATCTAAGGTAAAGATCATAGACGAGAAACAATCATAACTTTTTAGATGACCGTACAAACTCGCCAATAACATCAAGATGAGAAGGATTATCTAAGAAACTCTCTAAAGTAAATTTAAGTTAAACTTGGAGAGACTAGATAAAAAAGAAAAATTATGATATCGCGACTGCGATTGAGTTGATCTGGTAGGAAGGATCGTGCCTTTTTGGATTACCAGCCTCTCGTTTTAGATTTTTCTCTTTTGAAAATTACATTTAGAAATCTCTCAAAGACCATTAAATAAACTTGACCTAACAATTATTAGTAGATGCACTTGGCTACATCCACATGCACAAGGAAGAGAAAAGAAATCACGGTGGCCCGCACGGGCATAGCTCAGTTGGCTCAGAGATAGTAGATTGGGTACAAGAGCCTAGGTTCGACGTCTGCGTTGTCCTAGTGTGGGAGTTGATACCCCCAATGTTGGGGTAGCTCCTTGGGATATCAGGTAAATGCCCCATATCTCTGGGCCGCTGAGTCACCGTGATTTAACTCCCTCACAAACTGTCGGGCCGGGGTGTAAGGGCCTTAGGGACGATGAATTTCGTCTTTTGGGTATAATAAAAGAAATCACGGTATGGTCAATTGACAATAATGATACATTTTATTACAAGCTCTTTATAAAATAAATGTCAATTGGTAAGTAGTGTTTATATGTCAATCAATCTGACTTTAGATCCATTCTAAATATACTCATCGCCAATGATTTTGTAGCTCTGACGCCATTAATTATCTCGGTAACATGAAAGTCGGAACTTTGCGATTGATCTCGATGCCATTCAGAATTGTGTCAATGAAATCATTGATAGTTAGAATGTTCGTTGGTCGATTTTGATAAATTTTTTAATTGACTGGAACTGACCCAATCGATACTCAGTTTAGGGTTTAGAATTGAAGACTAGCCCAAATTTCAAAATCAATTTTACGAGCCGACTCGAAAAAATCCAATTTGATTTTGGTTGGTTTCAGTTTTTTTGATACGTTTAAGCAATAATATTTTAATATGAAACTTTAAATAATATACTTTTGAATTATATTTTTCTATTATTTTCCGTTTAAAAATTAAAATAATAAATAAAACATTTCTTTTATAATTAGGGTTTTCTATTATANCGCATCCACCACCGCCTCCACAAGCCCCTCCACCTCCACCCACCGTGGCTCCTCCCAAAACAGTCATTCCGCCGCCTCCAAAATGATGCCCATCGAAACCACCGCCAACTCGGCCTCTCCTTCCAAACTGATTTCCGCCTAGACTATCATTAGCTCCGGCTGCACATCTTACAATGCTGTATACTGTCCCGAAAATAAACGCAGCGCCTATGAACGATGCAAAAACTATCCAAACTGTTAAGATAGTGTCCATGTTTCTTTTCGTATTCCTAAAAGGGTTACGGAGCCTCCATTTATACCTGCATAATCCACGACTTTTCAACGCGAAAACCCAATAAGATAAAAAGAGGATCACGCGACGTTGGAGAAGAAAGAAAAGTCTTTAGGAATGTTTGATTTTGCTGTCATTCATTGAAACTTCTCAGAAACATACGGATCTTTGACTCTTTCAAACGAGAAAGACCGACTAGGGTTTTTGTCTGGTCTTTCATTTCGGGATACGTACGAAGATGTTTTCAAGTGTCTTTTTTTATTGGGAAAGATGAATAATTATTAATCCTCAAATAGTATTTTTTCAATGTTTTTTTTACAAACAAATAGTATTTTTTGTCAATAAGATAAATAACTATAACCTTCAATCGTATTCCAAAACATTGAAGTTTATCCTTGGACAGATCAGGACCCCCAAGTCACCTCGAAATGTCAAAGAGGTTCCATGGGGCGATGATGACGAAGTTATATTTTAATACAACAGTCCATCTTCGGACAAATAGACAGTCAAACAGAACGATTCATGTATATAATTTTTATACTAAGATATTGTGCGCTACAGTTTTACACAACATAGAATAAGATGCTGTGATTAGTGAAATTTGCATACAATAATGGCTATTAGTCCACTAATAGCATGAATTGTGAAGTCTAACGCAAGCAGAAATAACAAAAATGAAAGGAACGGCTAAAAAAGTCCGGGTAACAGGACAATGAATCAAGACCGCTCATATAACGAAAATGAAAGGAAATCAGTGAACAAAATGGAGTATAACAAGTAAAGATATGAGGTGAAACATTGACGCAAAGTCGACAGAAAGCGTAAGACCCGAAACAATAATACAACTAAGAATCTTTCATATGAACAATAGAACTTCCATGATCAAACAATGAAAGGAAATCGACGTAAGATCTTTTCTATTAGTCGATATATCCATCCATTTAGGTCTAGAATTGATCAAATGGAGCCACACAGCCAACTTAGAACCTCTTTCTTAGTTTCTTACTTGGTTGCACTAGAATCATCGCGAAATATAAAAGGAGATACACATTTCCACTATCTCATTGGGCGTCCAAAAGAGTCCGTGGCCATGTTACTGACAATTCAGAAGAAAGCAAAGCCTTGAAACTTACCTTTCGTTAAGAAAAGCAATGCCCTCCGCTGTCTCGTTCCCCCAATCCATACCTATCTAACATAACCAGTTGCAAGACCGAGACAGCGACCCGTCGCAGAGAGATTAACGAAACACGATAATTTTGCTGTCTTAACGAGCAATATCCTTAATATTTTGCTCCCTCCGCTAGTGTGTGAGACTAGCGAGACCGACTACACCCAGACATCGTTGGTTAATCATCTAATAATATTTATAATATTTAAAAAAGATTTAAATGATTCTTCTCTTTACAAGTGAGGAACTTGATAAAATAAAGGGTTATATGAATAGGGGATACCGGCAATTATGCTAGGCAAACCCAGATTGAGAATGTTGGTTGAACTAAAATTGCCTGTTTTTATGGATCCAATAATGAAGTTATTGTCCAACATCATTGGACTTTGATGCATTAAATACTAGCAAAATTACTTGATTTTCCAGCAACTGGCTTTACGAGCAAGCGAAGGCGTTGAATAAATCACTGATTAGCTTCTTGTCGAAGCGGAGGACAGCCATGCCGCCGGAGCTGCGGCTGCTGGGAACGACCGGAAGCCCGCTCAGCCACCGCGTGGAGGTGGCTCTCCGACTGAAGGGCCTGGAATATGAGTTCGTCGAAGAAGACGTGTACAATAACAAAAGCCCTTTGCTTCTCAAGTCTAACCCCCGTTCACAAGAAGATCCCCGTGCTTCTGCACGACGGCAAGCCCTTGCCTGAGTCGCTTCTTATTCTAGACTACATCGACGAGTCGTTCGGAGACTATCCGCTCTTGCCGGAGAACCCTTGGTCTTTCTCTCTCTTCCTCTCTTTATATTCTCCTTATCTCCCTCACCAAAACACATTAAGAAGTTTCTATTAGAGTTACGCGAGAGTACGCAACTTTATATAGTAAAAGTTCAGTTCTTTGTAAGATCGATTCCATTTAGACTTTATTTTTTTTATTATTCTTCTTTTATTCTCTTAAGAAAGAGATCAAATACCTTCTACGATCTTCATTATTAAGTCGGTGTTGTCTCTAGTTATTGAAGTTACACAGATTGAGTTTAGTTTGGCACTCAACGACAAGAAACTTAATATTCACCTGCTAGGGAACGGAAAGTTCGAAACTTAAGAGTTTGTAGAGAAATTGCTCTTGAAGTTCGCATAGAAAAAACTACGATTTTGATTTTGGTATATGAATTAAGGTTGGATTTTAATTTTTTGTTTAATATGTTATGAATTCTATCAATCTTATTTTATTTTATATAAACATATTTTTTAAAGTTATTGAAATGAGCATATCATTTATTTATTCATTCATTGTGCATAAATGGATAATATGAGAGTCGATGACTGTCTCATTGAGTTTCGAATCCCTAAACCTGATCAGGATATTTTTGGGCTCCTACCGCCTGAGTGTTGATTATTTTGGCTCCTACCGTCTAAGTGTAATTCATGTATTGCATTTATTAATTATATTATTCATTGATTTATTAATATGTTCAATTTCATGTTTTGTTTTAAATTTATTTATTATTAAATTTAAAATTATTTCTCAACTTGAGTAGTCAGCTCACCCAATTGGAACTTTTTTTTTTCAGGAAGTGTTCAGAGCAATTGTCAGTAGTTCTTTCAAGAGAGAATTTAGAAAAAATTAGTCTTTTATTTAGATTTTTATTTTCTAATCAAACTTATCTTGAAACTTTAAAGTTGGTACGGTAGTTTTATTAAAATTTAGATTTAATTTATTAAATTTTATTAAATAAATGTTATCTGAATGTCTTAGTTATTATGAATAAGTTTCTTATGCTTATTAAATTTAGATTGAAGTCAAAAAAAAGTTGTGAAATCCCCTCTATTTTGAATAGGATCTTTTTTCGTTTGGTCACGGTGCCTTCGGGTCGTGACACACTGACACTCTATCTCTCTCATGCTTTGACACTGAATTCAGGCTCTTCCTACGCGGTTGGCCGCTTGCCGGAGTGAAGGGGAGGAGCGAGAGACGGCGGTGGAAGAGGCGTTGAGAGTTTTGAAATTACTCGAATCCGAGCTCGACGATAAGCCGTTTTTCGGAGGAAAGAGGATCGGCTACGTCGACATCGCTGCTAATGTTCTAAGTTTCTGGTTCGGAATCATCCAAGAGCTCGCTGCTGTGCACAAATAAATTTCCGAAGCTCAGTCAATGGCGAGACGAGTTCGTTAATGTCAGCATCGTCAAGGAAACTCTGCCACCGAAGGAGAGAGTGGCAGCCTTTATGAAAACGCGTTTTGGGACGAAGAAACAAGAAAAGGCGTCTTATATCCAGATTAATTACGCAGTAGTTGTTGTCGCTATTGACGAGGCCCCTGTTGCCATCTTCGACCTCTGGTTTTTTTTAATAATCATTCGCTATTCAGAATGGACCCATTTATAATATATATTACAATAATATCAAACTATACGAGATTGAATCAAAAGCTGGTTTTAAAAAGGAGGAAGAGGGTTAGTCAAAGAAACACAATGGGTAGAATCGGTCCGGTCTAGTTGGTTCGGTGTTCAAATTTTAAAAACCAAAGTCGGTTTGGTTTTTATAATTGAGAACCGAAAGCGAGCCGATTAATATTTCATTGTTTGGTTCAGTGTAGCTTCCGTTTATGGTTTTATAGTTTTGGTGTAGCTACGGTTTACATGCTCGATTTTTTGTAGTTTGATGGGTTCTCGGTAGAAATCAAAATGATTATCGACCCTAAGTGTAAAAATTTAATTTTGAAACAACTAATATTACATCCATAATCAATGTTCTAAATAATTAAAATTATATCTTAAAAATAAACTTTGAAATTGTAATTTTCTATGTAACAAAATCAAATAATCATCAAGTTTATACTCGGTTTTTAAGAATTGAAAACAAAAACCGAACCGAATATATTCTGTTTTAGTGGGTTCGGAGTGGGTCGATTTTTGCTTTTGTTTTTTTCCACATTGGAACCGCACCACACTAATTAAAAACATGCTTCCCATTTTGATGTCGCGGACACCTCCTAACCTTTTTTCTTTTAATTAACGACAATTAATTAGGAAAATTAAGATCAACGAATTCCAAGGTGCCTCCTTAGTGCAAGGGGCGACTTAACATGACTGACTTAACATGACTGGCACTGTAGTCTAAATTAGAATCGTCAGTTTTAATATAATTTTAGTGAATACTTTTTATAAACTGTAATTCATTGTTTGATTATGGTCATCGAAAGTAAAAAAATATAGAGCCAGGAAAATCAAATTCAAATCAGGCTTAATCACTCAAAATTAAACTAATATATTATAAAAAAAATACATTTTTATTTTTATTTTTCTTTTTATAAAATGAGAGAAATAAGAAAAACTAAACCTAAATTGTACTGTATTTTACAATTGCGGTTCAAGTTCTGAAATTCTAAATTGCACNTTTTAAATATTGACAAAAAGAATTAAAGAATAAATAATAAGTTTTTCTTCATTTTGATTGAGTTTTTATATAATCTAATATGCATAAAGTAAATTGCAGAAAATAAGTGCAAAAAAGTAAAATTGGTGATCAAATCGAGAATTAGAAATAATCGAGTTCACTTGAACTGTTCTTTACGAGTGCAACAGCAGCCTCCACAACATCGAGTAGGTCTGGTTGGAACTCTAAAGAACAGAGGCTGATGTTACTTCTGTGGTTGATCTATTTCACACTCAGGACTTAAAGGACTTAAACAATTAAGCTGTGGAATGTTACTTCGGAATGAGTTTGAAACTTGTTCATTTTGACCGCACTAAGTTGGAATGAACATTACGAAAACACTCATAGCTAAATTATGTCACTCAGTTTAACCACCTAATGATTTTAACATACGTCATAACAATCACGTAACGATAATTACTGTGACGTCCTAGATGATATCAAAACAAACTAAGATATTTAAGCACTTGTTAAAATAAATTATAAACGATTAACTATGATTGACTTAAGCAAATCAACATACGAAAAATTTAAACTTTAATTAAAACTAAACAACTCATAGAGTCATGCTGTCAAGACTTGTAAAATCAATGAAAGTGAAAACGAAAAGCAAAGAGAGAGAATTTTGGTCATCGCCGTCGGAAACCGTTGTTCGCACAGCTCCGTTCACTCGCCGCCGTGATCACCGTCACCGACCTCCTCCTCGAATTTACGCCCGGGCTCGATCGCAAGCTTGTTCTCTAATTCTGGCGTCGTCCTCGTTGCACTCTGGTTGATAGTTATAAAAGCCTCAACCTCGAGATAATTAGAAGTTTGTTGAGATTTAGAAAGATTCCAAATCTAAAAGATTATTGTTTCCATCTTTGAAAATTGGTTATTTCGGCTGAGATTTTCTCTTTCATTTTGTGATCTTCCAGCTTCTTTCTTGCGCTGCAATCCATCTTTAAACTTGGCAACTGCATCTGAACAAAATACTGTGAAAATACAAAATCTAGAAATATCGTTAAAAATCACGTAAAATCTGCGTTTTTAGATGTCGTTGCGATGCTGTGACATTTATGTGATATTTGCCTAAAAATTTAATTTTTGAATAAAACATTATCTTATCACAAACAATTTATCAAAAAAATCTTGTGAAATATTAAGTCTTTTCAAGACCTAACATAGAGTAAGTAAAACCAGACTAGAATCGTAGTCTAAATCAAAATTACTGGTTTTAGACCGATTACTAATTCCAATTTTTAAAAATGGTGTCAAATTGTACCACCCTAACAACCTGTTCTTGACACAAAAGACCAAAGAATTTATTATTTTACATTGATATTTCTGCTGCTGCGGCTGGGTTCGAACAGTGGGAAACTACTTTTTTTGCCTTTTCTTCTACGCTTTGTCTAGCCTTTAAAATCCCTCGTCACGGCAGAAAATCGCTGTCGAGAGCCGGCGGTTTTGTCACACCACCAGAACCCACGTCCCACTCCCCAATTATGTTTGATTACGACGCCCGAAAATTACACGGCTCGCTGTTTTCCGGCCCCCCCTTCCCCGTCTCTTCGAAAATCATTTCCGTCCTACGTGTGACTTTACCTCCCTGCCCTTCCTTTTTTTCGCTAATTTAGTATGTGAAAACGATATACCAATGGTAAAATGGACATTCTCTGCTCACGGTGGTTCGCGAGAGTGATCCAACATGCAGAGCCACAACTTCTTGTCATAATTAAATTAGTCAAAGTGGATTTAACTCATTACGAATTAAGGGATAAAATCGGATTAGAATTATCAATTTTAATTTAATTTTAATCATAATTTTTAAAAACTCATGATTTATAGGCCGACACTGTAATAAAAAAATCGTGAAAACAGAATTGGAGCCGTGAGTCAAAAAAAGTTTAAAAATCGAATAAAACCTGACTCGAACTCTAATAAAATTCGATATAAATTCAAAAATTGATTATAAAC
>QAOC01006696.1:0-12933 GCA_003255005.1 Begonia fuchsioides
GTTTAATCTCATTGGTTAGTTTATTTCTATGTTTTTTTATGCAAACGTGTGTCATAAGTTGTTTAAAGTAGATTACGTTTTTAAGTAGTTTAAAGTAGTTAGATATCTCTCCATAACAGAGAGAAATAGTGGTGATGGCAGTTACCATCACAACGTGATAATGCCTAGAATAGTGGATCTCTTTGTTATTTATGTATGTAAAAGGTTGAAAAAAAATATCAAGCACTTTTCCTTCACGTTCTTATTTTTTCTTCCTAGCAGTTCTTTTTTTCTTCGTTCTTTGTTGAAAATTTTGCAGCCAACACAGAGAGGTTTTTGAGGACTCCAACGGACGCTGGTGTTTCAATGCGGTTGGACCAGAGAGTTTTATCATAAAATGTAGATGATCTCGTGTATCCAGGACGTTGAAACAAATGATTATTATGGAACAAGCAAACCAAACAAACTAATGGGTATGGATTGAATGCGCAGGTGAGACAAGTCCCACGTTGGCGTTGACATAGTTTTTTCAAGAAAAATCAAAACCGAGATCAAGAAGTTTGCTGAAGTAACAGAGAACCTCAAGGAGAGAGTAGTTGGGAGGAGATGGAGAGGTAAGGTCTCCACCTTTAGCCTTTCCAACCGCAGTAGGTTACCCTTCGAAGAATAGCCTTTGTCCTCTCTTGTCTCTGTTTCTAATTGCAATTGTATGCCGTCGTGGCCCGTGGGTTCAAATTATGAGTACGCAGAATTGCGCACGTTGTCTGGAACCAAGATATAGAGGTGGCATTCGAGCGAGCCGGCCCGTTGGCTCGGTACTATAGCGGTCCAAGCCAAGCTCGGATTGCTACAGTGCCAAGCCAGGCCGGGCTCGAGCCCGATGGTCTAGCCCAAGCCAAGCCCGAGTTTTGGGCTTGCTGGGATCGCAAGATGGGTCGCCAGGCTCGAATCTACCGAGCCTGGCGAGCCCAGATCGGATCGAGCGTCGACGACTGCCGGCGACGATCGATCTAGCGTGACGGTCATCTAAATCTAGCCACCTAGCATGCCCAAAGCGTCAATGGTGAAGACGAAGACGAAACCGTACCTCCGACTTACCTCCGACCTACCTCTGTCATCGAATCTGAAGGTCCCCAAATCGAGGTTCCCGTTTGAATCTGAAGGTCCCCGAATCGGGGTTCAAAGTCCCCGTTTCATGAAAAATCGACGAACGGGGACTTCCAACCTCGATTCGGGGAACCCGTTCTACTCCGAAGGGTCCTCGAATCGGGTTCGAAGTCCCCGTTCTTTTGAAGTTCAATAAACGGTCGACCGCTTCTTAGAGGGTCGACCGATAGAAGGGGTCGACTGTCAGTGTTGCGTTTAAATTTAAATTAGGGCTGCGTTTTGCACCATACAAGGGGTCGACCGCTATTGCTTGAAAATTTAAGGTGTCGACTGGTCACTTGTTCATGGGTCGACCGCTGTTCAAAAACAGAGAGCATGCATACTGGAAATCGGGAACCGGTCGACCTATTCTATAAGCGGTCGACCGCATTACTCTCCCAATTTCTATCTACTAACTTGCAACATCCATAACTTTTTATGCATAGCTCCGAATTGAGTAATTCAAAATCTATGCTTTTTTTTATTAAGCCTACTTTAACTTTGTAGAAGACATAAACTTCAAATTCAGAGAGTAAAGGTATCAATTATATGAAATACTGAATATCATTCAAAAGCTGATCTTTTTCTTATTAAGTCTACTTTAACTGTCATAATTTATGTGTCGACCCTGTTCAAAGCTTAGCCTGCACTTTACATGTCGACTTCATCGTTCAAAATATGTCGACCCAACCTACATGTGTCAACCCTAGTTTTTCCAGAGACGAATTATTTAGATTTGTGTCGACCCCAACCTACATGTGTTGACCCCAGATTTTCTAAGAGACGGATTCTTCAGAGTTATGTCGACCCCAACAGCAATGTGACGACCCCACGATCCTTCAAGAATTTTTTCATATTTTGCACGTCATTGACAATTAGATAGGTGTCATCCTAGTTGGGATGTATCTAATTCGTAGTGATGCAAATGTCAAATTTATTTCTATTCAAACATTTTCAATGTCATGTAATATTTTTTTCAATAATAATTTTTTTTTACTATATTAAATAATCGACAAATATATTTTCAATGCATTACTAAGTCCATATTATATTTTGAATATTCTAATAACGAAAACAACTTTAAAAAAAATATGATATAAAATAAGAATATTGAAAAACAATGAGCTCGTTTGGCTCAGATTGTTCAGGCTCGGCAGACTCGGCTCGGCTCGGCTCGTTTAGGGTCAAGGCTCGCGAGCCGGCTCGAGCCAATTTTTTTTGAAACAAGCTCAACAGGCTCGGCTCGAATAGGCTCGACAGGCTCGATGAGCTGGAAAATTCTGGGCTCGGCTCGAATGCCACCTCTACCAACATATAAGCGCCGCTATGCTCGCGCACGGACATGACTTAGTTGGCTCGAAGATGATAGATCGAGTACAAGTGCCTAAGTTCGACGCCTGCGTTGCCCTAGTGTGGGAGTTGTTCTCCTCAATGTTGGGGTAACTCCTTAGGATATCAAGTAAAGGCCTCCTATCTCTGGGCCGCTGAGTCACCGTGATTTAACTCCATCACAAACTATCGGGCCTAATGTGCCTTCCTTGGGGGTCGGCGCACCGTGGGTCGGAAGAATGCACGCACACGGGGCTCGGATGAACGTCGTGTACGGCAAACAGAAGAATGACTCGTGCGAATGGTATAGTTGGGTTGAGGAAGCGAATGGTGATGGGAAATATGGGGAACGGTCGAATGAAATATGAGATGGCTCGGTAAAATATGGGAATTGCTCGGATGATAGAAAAGGAGGTGAATTTCGGTTAATTGAGGGGTTGATAGCTCGGGGGATGGAATGGATAAACTCTTGCAAGTTTTGGTGTTGGGATGGCTAGACAATTTGAACACTTGAGCAATCAAAGTGTTATCCTCGGTAGTCCTCGCCCGTGATGTGCCATCGGATCCAAACGCGGCACATGACACGGACCACACGACCTCGGCCACGGCCCATACGACCACCCCCTCGACCACTGAGGCTTTTGCTAACATTGTTGCTCATTTTTCAGGTACCATACATTTAGCAACACCCTCCGAGGATGATCGGGAGAAGCCTTTGGTTTCACTCTCGTGGCTCACGGAGGATGGCGCGGCCCATGCCGCGCCCAACTAGGGCCTCGGCCACCATTAGCCAATAAGTGGCCAAGTGCCACACGGGTGCCACCGAATAGCGAGGACATCCACCAAATAAAGAAGGAAGAAAGCCCAGCCCAAGGAGTCAACCAATTCATAAAGATGATCGGATGAAGACAAGACAGCGCGCGCACCAGCCCGGTCCAGCAACGTCAAATTCGCGCAGCTGCGCGCGCGCCAGCCCAGCCCAGCAACGCCGCTCTCGGACACGGACAAAATCCCGGATATTGCGGACCAAATCTCGGACATTCGGACATCAAGAAATATTAAGGGAAATGTCCCGTGCCAAAATCCTCGGACATAAAGACAAGATCAGGAGAGATCTCTTACAGCTATAAGAAGAAGATTCGCACGAGGAAAATCCCGAAAGATCTGGAGTTGATACATTTGAAGACCCACTCGGCCAACCATGGGCCGAGTGCATATTTACCCATGCCAAAAGCTTAGAGGACTCTTCTATCTATTAAAGAGGACTAACCCAACCGGAAAATCAAGACTCGCACGAGTAAATCTTCAAAGGACACGAAGACGAGAAGCCCGGCCCAGCAGCCGCGCACGGTCCAGCGTGCGCGCCTTGACCCAGCAACCAGTCCAGCGATCCGGCCCAGCGATCCGTCTAGCAGCCGAATTCAAACTTCAAACAACTTTCCAAAAATCAACCGGGCGCATCCAATTCCCGCTCGATCCAATCTTTTGAATTAAATCAAAGGCCTTAATTCCAGCAAGCTCCATCAAGGATCGCCGTCCAACACTTTCACACGGATTGCTATCCTACGGCCGAGTATTCTTCCATCTACTTTCCTTAGTTAAATTTGTCTTTAAATAAGTTGTAAGCCTCGATTAGTAGGCAGTGAAAATTTGATAATACAAGAGCTTAGAGCCTTCTTATCAAACTCCCTCAATCGACCAAGTTCTCCGGTGCGTCACATCCGGCCGACGAACGTCAACCCTTAGCCGAGACTCGGTGCGTAACATCCGAGCCACGACCAAGGCCTACCGATCCAAACACTCTCGGTTACTCGAGTGTTTTGACCGCCCTCACCTCACCACCATTTCCGACAACCTCCATTACTTTGCACCATCCCGGGTAATCATCATCACTCCCTCCACGAACCAATCTTCGATTCCCTCGAGCCATTTCCTCATACCCATCATCCCACTTCCGCAAAACCTCTATTTACCGAGTGAAATACTCGCCATTTTCCCAAAACCACCAAGTTACCCCATCCGCGCCCTAATCCTCCTTCCCGGGCGCATCCCAAGCATCCACGGTAAGCCTTAGCGCGATCCCCGCGACCGAAGGCACACCAGCCCGCACTCGGATATGACTCACCGAACGTACGTGCAAAGGGTTAACGTTCTCGGCCGAATATTACGCACCGGAGAAGTATACGTCGGAGGGAGCTTCAAACCTTTCAGGAAGAAGGTGCAATGCACAATTTTTACTAAAATTCTCTCTATCTCATTCAAGTGCAAGTGTTACACTTAAATACTAAAAAAAAAACGTAAAAGATAAAACTAAGAAAGATAAGCTAAGCCCTTAGATGACTTGAACACCTTCGATTAGCTTTTGGGAAGGCTTCAGTTGACTTTAGGCTCGGTTCAATAGGATTGGCACGGTCGGCTTTGACTCTTGACCGAAGGTGACCATGGTTGACCGAGAGGGTGCTTCGGGTGGGCGGAGCTCCGAACAAATGAAAGATTGGCTCAAGCCAATCTGGATCCGGGGCTTCTAAAGTTCCCTCGGTGGTCAACATAAAGCAGCGCGAGGTCTGGTTCTCTGATGATTCAACAACTGGATCACAGATTTTATGGATGAAAATCCCTTGAGGTTCGCCGGTTGTTGCTGATCGGCCTTGTTCGCGCGCTCGGTGGATGATCTTCGGATATCTAAGAGATATGTCCGTGCTAATTTGAACCTCATCCTTTCCTTGACCAAATAACCAAAATACTTAAGGATTTAAGTAAAGTGGCCAATAGGATTTGGCCAAGGCCTTCTAGTGGGCCGATGCTTGACCAAGGGTCGGTCAATGTTCGGCCGAGGCGGTCCTTTGTGGACCTTCGCTTATGTAATGAGCTCTTCTCTTCTTGGGCTGACTTCTCTTCCTTTTCTAAGGCTAATTGCTGGCTGAAAAGAAATAAACTAAGTGTGACCGAAAATAGGGTTCATGGTTGAACACTCGATCCATAGGATTTGGACCGTGCGTTCTCCCATGTCGGTCACTTATTCCAACGGGCCGAAGCCCAAGTGGATTTCGACAAGGCCGATGACCGTGTCTCCATTGGTCGTCGGGTCGGGCTCGTGGGGCGTCTGTTGGGCGCCGGGCGTGCCTCGGCAGTGTCGTGGGCCGGGGCATCAGGTGCGTCGTGGCCGGGCGTGGACCCTCGGCCCTAGGTAATAATTTGGCGTGCTTATGTTTCAAATAACGCAGCTTTAGCCAAACCAAATCTCCTTCTTGAAAAATTTTCTCCTTGCGGCCTCTATTTGCCGCGGCGGCATACTTGGCATTTTTCCTCTCGATGGTCTTCTTAATTTTCTCATGCAACTTAAGAACCATCTCGGCCTTCTCGAGGCTATCCAGATTAGTATGCTCTTGGCTCGACAATGAGAGTAAATTCATCGGTGTTGATGGATTAAATCCATATGCCACTTCAAATGGCGTCATGCCCGTGGTACTATGTCGGCATCGGTTGTAGGCAAATTCGATGTACGGCAAACGTGTGTCCCATGTTGTGACCTTGGTGTCCACGACACTCCGTAGTAAAGCGCCGAGTGATCGATTGACCACCTCAGTTTGGCCGTCGGTTTGCGGGTGGAATGTCGTGCTAAATAATAATTTTGTTTCGAGCCGTGCCCACAAAGTCCTCCAAAAGGTGCTAAGGAACTTCGAGTCACGGTCGGACACGATAGAATGCGGCATTCCATGTAGCCAGACCACTTCCTTGAGAAAGAGGTGGGCAATTACCGGGGCTTCGGCCGTCTTGGAGCATGCCACAAAATGGGCCATCTTGGAAAACCGATCCACCACCATCATAATGGCATCTTTGCCTAGGCTAGTTCGGGGAAGGCCGTGAACAAAGTCCATACTAAGTGCTTGCCACGGGTGATCTGGTACTGTGAGTGGCAAGTATAATCTTTGGGCCAAGGTTCGGGTCTTGGCCTTTTTACACACCGTGCATCGCTCCACGAAGTGGTGCACGTCTCTAAAAAGATGTGGCTAATAAAAATACTCCTTGAGCATCTCCCATGTCTTCTTTTCACCAAAATGTCCCGCAAGGCTGCCCCCATGAGCCTCGGTAATGAGAGACTCATGGATACTTCCTCTCGGGATACATATTCGTCCACCGCGGAAAAGATATTCGTCGGTCACATGGTAGCCCGTATCGGGTCATCCTTATATCCAAGTTTCATCCAATCAAAACCAAAAAATCTAACCTTGAGTTTGGTAAAGAGGGCAATCCTTCGGGATAGTGCGTTGGCCACAATGTTCGTGTCCCCTTTTTTGTACTTGATGATGTATGGATATTTTTCTAGGAACTCAATCCACTTGGCATGTCTTCGGTTAAGCTTCCATTGGCTCTTGATGAATTTTAGAGCTTGATGGTCCGAGTGGTTAATGAACTCCCTTGGCAACAAATAATGTTGCCATACTCTGATTGCTCGAATCAAGGAATAAAGTTCATTGTCATATGTAGAGTAGTTAAGAAACGAACATTTGAGTTTCTCACTAAAGTAGGCGATCGGGCGGCCCTCTTGCATCAAGACCGCTCCAATGCCCGTTCCTCTACCTCGAAGGCCTTTGTGAAGTCCGGGAGGGTGAGCACGGGCACTTCACAAAGCCGTGCCTTGATGTGATCAAAACTCGCTTGGCAAAGTTTTGACCATGTAAATTCCTTCCCTTTCTTGGTGAGCTCGGTTAAAGGTGCCATGATGGTGCTAAATCCTTTAATAAATCGCCAGTAGAAATTGGCGAGTCCATGGAAGCTTCAGACGTCCGAGACGCCTTTTGGTGTCGGCCATTCTCGGATGGCCTTATCTTCTCGCCGTCTACCTCGACATCGTCCTCAGATAGCACAAAGCAGACGAAATGTATGCGTCTTTGGACAAAGGCGCACTTCTTGCGGTTGCCGAATAACTTGGTCCGCCGCAATATAATAAAGAGCTGTTCCAAATGGTCCAAATGGCTCGGTACATCCGCACTATAAACAAGAATATCATCGAAATAGACAATGATAAACTTACCCAAATATTCTTGGAGCACGTGCTTCATTAGGCTCATGAACGTGCTCGGTGCGTTGGTGAGTCCGAACGGCATGACGAGCCACTCGAACAAACCATACCGTGTCTTGAAGGTCGTCTTCCATTCGTCGCCTTCGCGCATCCGGATTTGATGGTAGCCGCTCTTAAGGTCTACCCGGGAAAATAACTTAGCACCGCTAAGTTCATCTAGTAAATCATCGAGTCGGGGCATCGGGAACCGATATTTGATCATGATGTCGTTGATGGCTCGGCTATCGACACATGCGGCGGCTCCCGTCCTTCTTCGGAACTAAGAGTGTCGGGACCGCACATGGGCTTAAAGATTCCCGTATATACCCCTTAGCAAGGAGCTCTTGCACTTGCTCTTGCAAGATCTTGCTTTCTTCCGGGTTGAGGCGGTAAGGTGGTCGGTTAGGTAGCATGGCTCCTGGTTGGAGGTCGATGTGATGCTCTATGCCGCGGAGCGGTGGAACACCATCGGGTAACTCCTCCAGAAACACGTCTCGGTATTGGTCGAGGAGGGGCCGAACTATCTCGGGTATAAGCTCTTCTTCTTTATCTTCATGCGCTCGGTGTAAGAGCATGATGATCGGACCCTCTTGTTTTACCGTGTGCCTCAATTCTTTTCGGCCAATAAAAAGGGTCGCTTCAGCCAATGCCTCCTTTCTTTCGGCTTCATCTTTAGAAATTTGCTCCGGTGTCAAAGGAGCCATTATGATGTTACGCCCGTTCCATTTAAAAGAATATTGATTGGATTGGCCGTGGTGTAGTGCGTCTCGGTCGAATTGCCATGGCCGGCCAAACAGCAAATGGGTGGCGCTCATCGGCACCACGTCACATAGGACCGCGTCCTTGTAATTACCGATCGCAAAGTCTATCCGGGTTTGTTTGGTGACCTGGACGTCCTCTCAGTCGGTAAGCCATAATAGCTTGTACGGCGTTGGGTGCTCGGTCGTGGCTAGCGTGAGCTTCATGACAAGGTCGCGGGACGCGAAGTTAGTGCAACTCCCGCCATCGATAATCAACGAACAAACCTTGCCTTTGATTAAACATCGGCTATGGAAAAGGTTTTCCCGTTGATATGCCTCTTGTTGTGGTNCAATGTCACGATGCAAGCCTCGGGTGAACCACGCCATTATTTGCTCTTCGGGTTCGGCTAAGTCACACCGAATCCGAAGCGTCTCAAAATCCGTAAGGTATTCATCCACAGATGAATTACCTTGTCTCAATCCTTGTAGTTGGAGGAATAATTCTTGGCATTAATGGCTCGGGACGAACCTTTTCCGCATGAGGTCCTTCATGGTTCGCCATGTCGTGACTTCTCCTTCTCGGTCTCTCCTCCTTTGTGAACGGAGGCTATCCCACCATAGACTAGCATAATCCGTGAGCTCCAAGGATGCCAATTGTACCTTCAATTTTTCCGAATGGTTGTAAATGTCAAAAATTTTATCGACCTTTTTAACCCAATCGAGAAATTTATCTCCATTGGAGGCGCCATTAAAAGATGGAATATTTAATTTTGGCAACCTCAATTCTTCATCCCGATCCGAGTGATGGTCGGGGAAAAATTCCTCATTGGACCCGCCCGAGTCATGGTGTTGCTCTCAGTGGCGGCCGGGTCCGTGTCTTCGCCTCGGTGGCGGCGTGCGTCGTTGCGCGGGTTGCTCGCGATTTTGCTCGGCAATATTGTCGAGTCTTTGCAGCATAACATCCATCCTCCGATTAATTGCATCAAGCTGCTCTTGAGTGTTGTGCTCGGGTTCTCGTGGTTCGGAGAACATTGTTTGTTCACTCGTCGTGGCTTGATCTCGGGCGGCGTTGTGAACGGCACCGCTTCGTGTCATCATAAGTAATGTGAAAGAAAAATTTGTGGGGAGTGGAAAAATCAAACCTTTGCTCTGATACCAAGATGATGTGCCTTCCTTGGGGGTCGGCGCACCGTGGGTCGGAAGAATGAACGCACACGGGGTTCGGATGAACGTCGTGTATGGCAAACAGAAGAATGGCTCGTGCGAATGGTAGAGTTGGGTTGCCGGTTGTTGCTGATCGGCCTTGTTCCCTCGCCCGGTGGATGATCTTCAGACATCTAAGAGATATGTCCGTGCTAATTTGAACATCGTCCTTTCCTTGACCAAATAACCAAAATACTTAAGGATTTAAGTAAAGTGGCCAATAGGATTTGGCCAAGGCCTTCTAGTGGGCCGATGGTGGGCCGATGCTTGACTGAGGGTCGGTCAATGTTCGGCCAAGGCGATCCTTCGTGGGCCTTCGCTTATGTAATGAGCTCTTTTCTTCTTGGGCTGACTTCTCTTCCTTTTCTAAGGCTAATTACTGGCTGAAAAGAAATAAACTAAGTGTGACCGAAAATAGGGCCCATGGTTGAACACTCGATCCATAGGATTTGGACCGTGCGTTCTCCCATGTCGGTCACTTATTCCAACGGGCCGAAGCCCTAGTGGATTTCGACAAGGCCGACGACCGTGTCTCCATTGGTCGTCGGGTCGGGCTCGTGGGGCGCCCGTTGGTCGCCGGGCGTGCCTCGGTCGAGAGCCTCGGCCGTGTCGTGGGTCGGGGCGTCAGGTGCGTCGTGGCCGGGCATGGTCGGATACCACATGATCGAGACTTTAGGTCGTTCCCGATCATGTTCGGTCAGAAGTTCCGAAGTTATGTTCCATGCAAAATAAGTAACTAAATTAGTAAAATCTCTCATGCTTGTCGGGGCTATGTCCGTGATGTGCTCTGATTGCACATCAGGGCCGGAGTGTGTGGGCACTGAGGACGAATAATTTTGCCTTTTGAATATAAAAAGTAGCTATGTGACTCTTTTATCTTAGACTGGGGCCTCATCTTTGGCTCGTTTCATGATTGAACCGCTTCCTGAGGGGAATAAAAACAAAATTGGAATTTTGAGGTTCAGAGAATGGCAAAGACATAAAAGTTACGTCTCAATCTCAGTTCCTATAGTTTGATCATGAAAAGCAAGTTTGGTCTGACTTTAATCATCGTCTTCCTTCTTCTCTATAAACCCAAATCCAACCGATCTTGTAACCAGAAGACCTTCACCAACTTCATCTCCAGTCCACGACCATGGATTTCCTTCTTCTGGAGAAGATCCTCGTGGGTCTATTTATCGCCATCGTTCTCGCCATCCTCATTTCCAAACTCCAAGGCAAGCAATTCAAACTCCCTCCTGGATCATTCTCGTACCTGTTTTTGGAAACTGTCTTCAAGTCGGCGGATCTTAATTATCACATCACAACTTGACTCAATTGGCCATGAAATTCGGTGACGCATTCTTGCTCCGGTTGGGCCAGCGTAATCTCGTTGTCGATTCGTCGCCGGAGCTGGCTAAACATGTCTTACACACCCAGGAAGTAGAATTCGGTCCCGAACCAGAAACGTAATGTTCGATATCCTAGCCGGGAAGGGCAAGACATGGTTTTCACAATTTACGGAGAGCGCCGGAGAAAAATGAGACGAATCATGACCCTCCCTTTTTTTTTTTGATAAGTATGTTTAAATAAAAGAAAAGGGTGAACAAAGACATGCGGCTGCAGCCAGGGGCGGACCCACATGTAGACGGGCCAGCCCAACGGCCACAACCGAATGCAAGCCGGACCTATTGGTACAGGAAGTACAAAAGACTTTGGTTTAAGAGGCCAAAGAATGCTCCAGACCCTCCCTTCCTTTACCAACAAGGTGGTTAAGCACAATCAGTACGACTGGGAAGCGGAGGCGCAAAGTAGGAAGAATCCAGAGGCAGCTACGAACGGAATCGTGCTGCGGAGGAGGTTGCAGAATGATGTACAACATGTACAGAATCATGTTTGATCGGAGATTCGAGAGTGAACATGACCTATTCTTCAAAGCTCTAAATGGAGAGAAGTAGATAGGCTCAAACCTTGGACTTCAATTATGGCGATTTCGTTCCAATCCTGAGTCCCTTTTCGAAAATCAAGAGTGCAACCAACGAGTGTCTGAAATGCGCCTTCGAGCATATGGTAGGTGCTCAACGTAAGGGAGAAGTGAACGAAGACAACATTCTTTACATCGTCGAGAATATTACTGTAGGCAGTGAGTCATCCATTTTACGTGAATTTCAAATGATTTCAAATTAGATGAAGCTGTTATTTACTTGTGTAGAGACTGCTATTCCAAACTGGGTTGGTCGAGCAGCGATTGAAAAAACACCGAGGTCTATTGGGTGGAGAACTGCTGAGCTAATTAATCATCCTGAAATTCAAACCGAACTAAGAAAAGAGTTGGACGATGTGGCAGTGATCGAGGAAACTCTACGGCTAAGAATGGCGATTCCCCTCCTTGTCCCGCACATGAGCCTGCACAACGCAAAACTCGGAGGTTACGATATTCCGGCGGAGAGCAAGGTCCTGGTCAAAGCTTGGTGGCTGGCCAACAACCCCGCGCATTGGAAGAAACCTGACGAGTTCGGGCCAGAGAGGTTCTTCGAGTAGGAAGCTAAGGTGGAGGCTAATGGAAATGATTTTAGATATGCTTTTGACTATATTGGGAATAACGATTAGTAGATTGGTTCAGAACTTTGAGCACTTACCTCCTCCCGGACAAGACAAGATCGATACCTCGGAAAAGATGGTCAGCTCACTCTGCACATTTGGAAGCATTCCACAATTGTAGCCTAACCTAGGTTTTAGAGTGGTATTGGACCTTTTCTCTGTTTTTGTGGGTGTTTTAAAGTCTGAAACTTTGAGAAGTCTCAGCTTTTAGCATCGAATCATTCCATAAATTTAAGACAAAATCAGCAGCTACCTTGAAAAAGCCAAATCGATTGTTTGTCTTCAGCTAGCTCGTATAAGATTTTTCAAACATGGGATTCTAATTCCACAATTACACGAAGGTTTGTCAGAAATCCCCTACAGCCAAATCAGAGGGATTAACTAGCCTCCAGAACTCAATAGACAAGCATTCAACTCGAGAAAAACTATCGTAATCAAGAGAAAAATTGAATTGAAGAAGACCATTGATACTTATGAAAAATTATTTCACGATCGAAACATGGACGCAAAGGAAGCGAAAGCCGATCTAGATAGAGGAAGCAAATTTGGATCGGAAACCAGGCCCCCTAATCAAAGGCAAAGCCTCAGAGGGAGCAGACATGTAGATCCTCGGTTTCAATTTCTGTGCACACAACCATGCTTCCTTCATTTCATTTTTCCAGAGCATCGGCTTATTGTGCACAGATCGGCTTTCATTAGCTTCGCTTTCGATCCTAAAACAGGCTTTCTTAACCTATTGTCATGTAAAAACTAGACGAATTGGCCGCCATTTCAGCTCCAATTTACCGCAAGAGATCTCAGAGATGGAAACAGAGGCACTCCATTACGAAATCGGCGGAATGAGCGAGTGATGCCAGACCTAACGTCGGCTAATAATATATAGACATAAGATGG
>QAOC01006709.1:0-53164 GCA_003255005.1 Begonia fuchsioides
ATCCGATACATTTTGTGACGCGACAACGTAGGTTACGTGTGATATCAATGTAATATATTAAACAAGTTACCAATTATCCATGTAATCTTAGGAAAATAGGGTTAGAAAAACAAAGTAGCTCCAGTGAAAAACGCGTCCTGAACTTCTCTCTCTATCTTCCCGTGTTCGTGCGTGTACGAGCAGTGAAGCTCTGCCTCCGGTTTGGAGCTGGTCGCGAGGATCTTTTCGGCTAATATTCTTTCCGGGATTTAAGTTTGGAAAAGGAATAGATGGCCTAGGGATCAAGAAGGCATCCTTTTCGGCTAGTGTTCCCATTTCATTCTCGTCTATATCAGCTAAGCTACATGAGTCGACTTCCCGACCATTGCTCATTCCGCCGATGTTTTCTTTTTTACTTCAATGTTGTTCTGGCGACTGCCTCTAACTTTTCTTCTAGAGTTACATAAGAAACTTCTCCAACTCTATAGTAAAAGTCGCAATCCTCTGTAAGTTTGATTCCCGTTAAGATTTGATTTTCTTCTTCTTTTCGTTCGATTTTCCCAAGAGAGAGATCAAGTAGCTTCTACGATCTTTATTATTAGGTCGGTACTGCCTCTAGCTACTGAAGTTACACAGATTGAGTTTAGTTTAGTCCTCAATAGCAAAAAACTTAAGATTTATCGACTAGAGAATGAAAATTTCAAAGAGTTTGTAGAGAAATTGTTATTGAAGTTCGTTTAGAGCAAACTACAATTTTAGTTTTGGTATATGAATTGAAGTTGAGTTTTAATTTTTTATTTAATATGATATGAATTCTCGCATCTTATTTTTTTTATATGAACGTTTTTTTTAAAGTTGTTGAAATGAGCATATCATTTATTTATTCATATATTATGCGTAAATGGGTAGTAGGAGAGTGAAAGACTGTCTCATAGAGTTTCGAATCCCTAAACAAAATCAGGATATTTTGGGCTGCTACCGCCTTAGTGTGGATTCTTTTAGTTCTTAGCATTGTGTTTATTAATTATATTATTGATTGATTTATTAATATGCTCAATTTCATATTTTGTTTTCGATTTATTGATTATTAAATTTAAAATTATTGTCCAATTTTAGTAGTTAACTCAACCTAATTGACACATTGTTTTTTAAGAAATATTGAGGACGATGGTGAGTAGTTACTTCAAGGGTGAATTTAAAAAAAACTAGATTTTTATCTAGATTTTTATTTTTCTCAAACAAATTTATCTTGAAACTTTAAAGTTAGTACCGTAGTTTTGTTAAAATTTGGATCTGGTTTGTTACACTTTATTAAAGGAATAATATCTGAATGTCTCTGTTAGTATGAATAACTCTNATCAAGATCCCATCCACGGGAAACTCGAGACGACAACATTCAGGTCACCGTGAAACCAGTTTTAACACCACAGTTATAATTCCAGGTTCATAATCATAGCATACCAAATAAAGGTGGACCTTCATCTCTCATTGAACGTTGGAATTCAGCCTATTTTGAGGAAGGAGAAGTGGAAAACCAGCCTATTTTAGGAATGACTATGTTAACGGACAAGATCTTTCCTATAGCGTTTGGATCCACTCTCTCTCATGCACAAGTAATTGCCATTAGCATAGCATTGCTAAGCCCGCATGGACATAGTTCAGTTAGCTCAGAGATGGTAAATTGGGTACAAGAGCCAATGTTCGACGTCTATGCTGTCATAGTGTGGGAGTTGTTACTCCCAATGTTGGGGTAGCTCATTGGGATATCAGGTAAAGACCTCATATCTCTGGGCCGCTGAGTCACCGTGATTTAACCCCCTCGCAAACTATCGGGCCGGAGTGTAGGGGCCCTGAGGGCGAGAGATTTTGCATTTTGGGTACAAGCATAACATTGCTAGACAGCCATAACCTTTTTGAATTTTCACTCACCGAGAAAAGTTACGACAAAATTAGAGCCGCACATCATGGGAAACTGGCCACTTTTAATAGAGTTGGTGCGGCTCCTGTAGAATATATTTTTAACCCACCTTCATCACCTTCCGAACGAGTCTAATTCCATTTAGGACTAATGGCTTGGTACGTGAATTACTATTATGACTCCTACAGGTTTGGTGCGTGAATTACTATCATGAATTCTACAATGTTGAAGAAAAATGTAAAATTATTATTATCATTTTTTATTTATATACAAATCATTTAATCTAATAAAGGGAAAAAAAATGTTCATGTACATGGTAATATGATGTCTATTAAATCTTATATTATAATTTTAAAGTATCAATTTTAAAAATTTAAAATTCTAGTTATTCATTTTAATTATTTTAATAGTTTATGAGTAAATTTATATCTATAGTTAAAATTAGAAGTTGTTATAGATTAATGAGTAAAAACTAAAAAAACGCTTGAGTTTCGGGTAAATAGGCCGATTCTGGCTTGAATTTAAAAAAAAAAACAAAATTTGGGTTAGCTACGATGAGTAACGCCAATGAAGCAGAAAAAAATAAGGCAAATATAAATTGAGTATACGAACCTAATACGTGTGTGTCTCATTTTCAACTGTTTGATAGTAGATATGATGTAAAGATTCAATCTTCTTCAGATGAGACAAATATGATGGTTTTGATTACACCACCCACTTCGATGATGATGAAAATGAAGTTTTGAACTTGTCAGTGGTTGCCGAGAGTGAGCTTTATCTCGGTAAAAGGTGCAAATCTGTTAAAGATTTGAAAGATGAAATTACGAAAAATGCATTGTCAAATGAATATTGGAACATCTTCAAAAGAAGTGATCCAAAAAGACTAACAACAGTGTGCGCAGAAGGATGTCAATGGCGCCTTCATGCTTCAAATATGCATGATGAATAAACAATTCAAATTAAAACTTTCGTTGATAGTCATACCGTATAGAAATATCACAATATTGTGATAACCATAAGTGTTGTAATTAACAGTCACATAGAAACACGTCGGTTGAATGAAGAATTTGGCGAAGAACAATTTCAATTTCTTCAGCAATATGGGAACGAGCTATTATGATCCAACCCTGAAAACATGATCGGCATTCAAGCCAAATTATTGTACGACATAGGTGAAGGAGTTGTTTCTGAGTTTGAACGTATACATGTGTCGCATTCATGAGGGCAATTGTTGAATTTGCCACACCATTTATATGTCTGGATGGTTGTCACTTCAAGGGTACGTGTTCAGGCCATCTTCTAATGGTAGTCGGTATTGACTCCGACAATGAACTCTATCATGTTGTATATGCAGTGGTGGAGTCGGAGTGCAGATACTCATGAAATTGGTTTCTCAAACAACTGAGACAAGCTCTTAGTAGTCCAAACGAGTTTGGGTGGACTGTAATATCAGACAGACAAAAGGAGCTTGTCAATGCAGTTCATGAGAAGTTTGGTGATGCGAAGCATAAATTTTGTCTTACGTCAATTTCCAAAAAAAAGCATTCCGGGAGAAATGTACAAAAAAAAATTGTGAAACGCTGCACATGTCTCGCCAAAGGTGGCCAGCCTCGCCTAGATGGGTAACCATTCAATAAAAATTATAAATATATTATAAATTGAGTTATAATGTTGAATAAAAAAGTACTTGCGATAAATTAGAAACAAAATATCATCCATTACAAATAAAAAAGTACAATCATAACAAAAAGAAAGGAAAAAATACAATTACAAAAATACAATTACAAAAATACAATTACAAATTTACTAAAAATCGACACAATTAGATAGAGATTGTGGAGGATCCTGGTTAAAATGAGAAACCTGAAACAACTCAGTTGTATCCAGCGTGTGCCGCATCTCATCCCATGTATGCTTAATCTTGTCAAGCCGCTCCATATCTGCCTATGATAGCTATCCATCCTCATCACGAGGAATCTCTCTACATATACTCTCTATGAGTTTTGTAATCAAAACTCCGTATGAGAGGCATGTTAAACTGGGTTTAAGTATAAAAAATATATAATATACAAGTCCATGTGAGTTACCAGCTCGCGGTGCCTGTCTTAGGGAAGAATGATGTGAGATATTATGTTTTCTATATCTTGAGGGACCACGTTGAACTCATTTGCTCTGGGCTCTGTCAAATACTCAGAACGACCATCTGACGTCCGAATCAACCTAAAAAATAATGCTCCAGACCCATCTGCAATGCAAGGTGTGAGCTGACGGGAGTTGTAATAGATCTCTCCATGGTATCGTCTAAATCATCTATGTAATCTATCACGCGGTTGATGTAATCCGGTGTAATCAGCACCTCTTGCTCAAACATAAATGTCCTCCCTTGACCTCTCTCCCCAAATATCACAAGATTAACGTAAAAGATATGCACTAACCGCTCTGTAGATAGGCCAAATAACTCAAGAAAACTGACCAAATCTATGTTAGCGGTCATCTGCCGAATACCGAGGCTCTCAAACGATGAAAATACAACTAGTCTGAGGGTATCACCATCTGTCACAAGAAGATGTCGTGAAACATCTTCTTATTCGAAGATGAGAAAAATTTACCACGGCGTGTAGACACTGATAACGACGACTCGAGATGTAACAACCCGATTCCCAAGCGCCGCTTTCTGCTTCTCTTACTTACTTTACTTTACTTTCTTGGCGACCCGAGAACCGGTCCGTTACTGTGCTCTTACTTACTTACTTACTTACTTTGGTTTATAAAATAGTTTACAAGGAAAACCGTCGAATTAAAACATACGTACACTTTTTGTAAACAACGATTTGAATTCCACCTTTTATCAAAAATACATAAGCATTTAATAATGTAAACTTACAGCGGAAGACTATAGTTCAAAATACATTCATTTCAAAAGCTTTGTAATCCATCACTCCAAAATAAGGGTATACATTTTAATTACATCTTCAAAACATTCAAAACATTTTATATTCTAGCTCTGTGTGTGTCATGCATCACTCCCCATCGGTCGTTGCTGAATAACTTTATTATTTGGACACTCTTCTACTCTATCTCCTTGATCAGTCATTGACACAATTTCTTTCATTATATTCCCTACATTGCAAAGCCTAAACTATGAGCATAAAGCTCAGTAAGTAGCATAACTATAAGATGCAATGTATGTGTATGCTATGTTGTTAAAACAATGCACAATTTCATTCACGTTTCTTAGGTTCATATCTTCTTTATCTTTGGAAATATTACAGGATCTCAAGAACACCGTCTTCCCTCTACTTCAACTTCTACTATTGGGCTGGGCCCACTTACTACTTGGAGTGTTCAGGCCTATAATAACCATTTGTTTTACTGTTCTGATATTCAAGTTCGTAATTCATCGGAGACGAAACATAATTGGCGTCCCATACCACCAATCATATCTCGTTTACCTCCAACTATGTTGTAAAACCATGCATGAAAATAGTTCGTTGACATTTTTGTAAAACTATGATGCATGACCATGTGACTATGAAACATTACTTAAATCACATCAAACATAACATGAAAATAAGCATGCAATACACATCAAACAATCATCCTAATCTTTGCAATATAATCCCACTTAAGGGCCAAAGAATCTTAATGCTAACTTACCTTTGTAGCTAGATTGAGTTGATCCACTTGAGTCTCCTTTTTAATCTAATCGATGACCCAAACCTATAGATCATTTAAGGATAAGAAATCGGGTATCATGACTTGTTTTATGGCATAAAGTCACAACTTACTATTCCAACTTTGAACAACTATAACTTCCTCTATATTGATCTATTCGTGATGCTACGAGTGTCAATTATTCCTTAAAGAGTCTACTATAACTTCTTAGAAGACACCAAGTTCATAAAACTAACGTAGCATAAAGTATTGATCAATATTAACATAACAACGAGTATGTATCTCTGGAAATTAAGGACCGGTCGACCCAACCTTTCAGGGGTTGACCGCAGCTCTCCCCAGTTTTTGTATACTGACTTGCGACGTTCATAACGTTTTATACATAGCTTCGAATTGAGTGATTCCAACAGCTATAAATCACTCTAAGAGTTTACTCTAACTCTTATGACGGACATAAACTCCAAATCGTGCTACAATTTTACCGAATCTCCAAAACTCTAACTTTGTTCATAATCAACCGATTTTCTAACAACCTACATAAAATCCTTCATTTTTATCCATCAATTCAACCAATATCATCATATTATCCTTACTAAACCTAAAAGAAACTCAGAGGATAGAAAAATTACCTTGAACCTCAGCTTTCACGAAAACTTCAGATTTTCCTCCTCTCCTCTGAGATATCTCTTCATTTCTCAATCTCACTCTCCCCTTGATCAAGTCGTGAGAACTTAAAGTAAAATAGGGAGAAAGAGTCGTGCTGGTAGAAAAATGGCAGATCATGCCTTCTTATCTTCTTATTAAACAAGATCAACCTTTCCTTTACGTCCACCAATCAGATTCCTCCAAGTTTCGGCTGACTTTTTAACTCTATTCGGATAAGGTGTCGACCGCTCGTCCATGGTGTCGACCCAATCTATTCCCGAGAGTCATTTGTGTCGACCGTTCGTCCGTTGTGTCGACCGAAGGAAGTTCCCGAGAGTCATTTGTGTTCACCGCTCGGTCCTGGGGTCGACCGAAAGTGTTCCCGAGAGTGACTTGTGTCGACCCCTCTTAAATCCTGGGGTCGACCTAAAGTTTTCCATTGTGTCGACCCCTCCTAAATCCTAGGGTCGACCGAAAGGTCATATTGTGTCGACCCCTTGTCAATCCTTGGGTCGACTGAAAGGTTATATTGTGTCGACCCCTCCTCAATCCTGGGTTGACCGAAAGGTTATATTGTGTCGACCCCTTTTCAATCCTGGGGTCGACCGAAAGTGTTCAATTGTGTCGACTCTTGCTCAATCCTGGGGTCGACCGAAAGTGTTTCAAAACACTTAGAAGATTTTCTAACCTTTCAGAATAACATCATTACTTATACTCCTCAAACATTATTTTCTTCATAACCTTCAACCTACTAAATTACTAATATCCATAATACCTTAATACTTTAATATTTAGCCAACATTCATAAAACAAATCTTAAACATTTCCATCTTAAAGTCACAAAATTCTAAAATAAAAATGAGGGTTGTTACATTCTACCCTCCTTAATAAAAATTTCGTCCTCAAAATTTAGAATTCAAACATTTCTGGATATTTTTCCTTCATTTATTGTTCTCTTTCCCTGGTGGCTTCTTCCACTTTATGATTTTGCCATGGAACTTTCACCAATGGAATCTGCTTATTACGCAACACCTTGATTTTCGTATCCAGTATCCTTATTGGATGCTCCTCATAACTCATAGTTAACTCTATTTCTATCTGTTCTGCTTCCACCACTTGGGATGGATCACGAATACGTTTCCTCAACATTGACACATGAAACACATTGTGAACTCCTGCCAAGTATTCTGGTAATTGCAACATATAGACCGTGTTTTCCACTTTTTTTCAAAATATTAAATGGTCCAATGAATCTCGGTGCCAACTTTCCTTTATGCACAAACCTCATCATACCTTTGAATGGCGAAACTTTCAAAAACACTTCATCTCCCTCCTTAAATTGTAGTGCTCTACCGCATAGCTTTTATGATGATCTTGAGCAGCTTTCATTCTTTGCTGTATGGTTTTCACCTGCTCCACTGCTTGTTGTAGGCAATCCGACTACAAAATCCTAAGTAGCGAAAATATTTCCTGCACTTTTCTTCATTATTTCATCCAAAGTTACTATCCCTTTTTTTTCCGTAACCTTTTAATCATCTCATTCAATCTCAATTGCATTAAATAACTCAACCTTCTATTTCTCCTTCTTTTAATTTGATCGCACATCTTTTCATATCTCATCATCAAATCTCAACTACTCTATCTATACAAACCCTTCATCTCTTTTCAATCTAACATCAATCCTTCTTTCCATTTATTAATCAATCATCATTCAAACACAACTCTCATTCTATTACTTTCTAAGTCATTTCATTGTATTAAATTATTGATTAATTTTCATCCTTCTACATTTGTATCATAATTTAACCTTTGTTCAGCCTCAAACATTCAACTTTTACATTCAAACCTGAAACTCCCTATACCATTTTCATTTTCTTCACTTAATTGGGATCCATATGAACTTTTTCAACATCGATGTGAGAACTACCTTGTATAATCCTTGCATAGTTGTTGGAAATTCCCAATTTGTATGTTGCTTTTTAAATCTCAGTTATAATCAAGACAAGTCCAATAGCTTTTGGGATGAGTCTTCCTCCTTCCTACCAAAACACTTACTCTTTTAAATGATGAAATTTTAAAGAATACCATGTTTCTTCAACCAAACTTGAGTCATGTCTAAGCTAGCATAGCCCTCATCTTGGTCTCGTGACACTCAAATCTTTTTTCTAATCATGCATATTGATCCCTGAGTTTTTGTAACATATTTGGATCATATAATTCGCTTCTCTAGTGTTATCTAATATGGGGTAATTTACACTTCTCATCATACTTCACCTTATAAAGGTTGTACTAATTGTAGCTTAGTAGTAATGAGTGTAAGTAAACTTTGCTAAGGGCAACGACTTGCTCTATGACACTTTGAAACTTTAACACTCATGCTTTCACCGTGTCATTTAAATTTGGGTTGCCCTTTTTGATTCGTCCACCGTATCATATTCTAGTTAGCATGATTAATGCTCTTGGTACCAGCTACTTTAACTTCTCTATAAGTTTCCAACTTTAGACCTTGAATATACTAGTACACTTTAAGTTTTCCCTTACTCACTTAAGTGTGGGGCAAATTTTGATAAACCTCAAAACGTCTTCTAGATATATTTGTCTCTTACATCCTTAACTAGTTCTTCTCATACCTAGAGATTGAGAATAGATTACTAACTAGTGGGGGACACTAGAGTCAAGTAATGAATAAGTATATACTTCATTATTAACTGGAAGCGAACCTGACATCACCACGGGCTATTCCATATCTTCAGGCTCGATCATCATGAACACTTGGGGTTTCACCCTGGGCTGATCCTTGTTTTGGGTGCAATCTCACCTATAATGTCCTAGTTTCTTGTATATGTTGCAGCCCCGTAAGCCAGTCATACATTCTCCTAGATGTCTTTTCCCACATTTCTTGCAAGGCTCACTCGTTGGAAGCACTCTTGGGTTTGCCATCAATTTTTGTTGTTCTTCTTTTAATTGGGGTCATTCTCTCACTTTATGCCTCATTTCCTTGCATTTGTAACATTGTCCAATACCGGCAAGACACTATCCGAAGTGCCTTCTTCTACATCTCAAGTAGACTCTACATTGAGAGGAGCCTTGTATTCGCTTTCCTCCACCCACTTCCAATTCATGAGGTTTGCCCTTTTTGTTCTCTTTCTTTTTGTGGTCTTTGTGATTCCGACTGAGAAATCTTTCTTATCTGTTTCTCAGCCTGGGTTGGGTTCGAGTAGTTAAGTGATTGTCAAGAATGGTTGGGCAGAGGTGATCCAGACCTTCATCAGTTGGTTCAATTTCTTAGAAAACTCTTCAAACATAAGCGAATGGTAGCTCCTGGATCTATCAATGAAAAGGCACTAATTCCATCTATTAATAATCCACGACTGGATGATCAGCTTCCTCAGCATCAATCATTGCAAAGACACAACCGACAATTCTTTTCTATTCTAGTTTGTTTGGAGGTGCCTTCGGACAATCATGCATCATGTGTCCCATCTCCTTACATCTGAAACAGCGTTCAGATCCAGCCATACTCTCTCCTGCATGCTTCCTATTGCACTTGTGACATTCCAATATCAGCTCCAAACTTTTAACTTGTTTTCCTTTATAAACTTCTGGTTTCAATCCTTGCACGAACTACTGAACTTTATCCTCATTTCATGTAGTAGGTACCTGGATTCTAGTTTTTCCATAGTATGAGGTAGATGATACATTTTGATATGGATGATATGACTCTCCCATGTTGCTATCTCTAATAAGTCTAGAATTATCGAGTTCATTTCGATAAAAAATCTTGTGATATGAACTTTAACCATCCACAAAATCATTGCCCCTAGGCTCCAATTGTTGAGACTGTCGGTTAACCAACTCTAACAGTTGGTTAATAGTAATCTCATTAGTTCCCTCTTCTGGAATATTTTTTCTTCCTCTACTCATTATCCTTCAATCACCATATCACATCATTAGTACTTCAAAATAAGTACCTCTTAACTTTAATCATTTTATAACATTAAAGTATGCAAATGATACAGTTATTGAGCTTTCTAGAGAACCGACTTAACCCAGTGCACTCACCCTTTTGTTCCCTTATTGTGTGTGTATTTTGCTCTGATACCATAAATGTAACGACCTGATTCCCGAGAGCCGCTTTTTGTTTCTCTTACTTGCTTACTTACTTTACTTTACTTTCTTGGCGACCCGAGAACCGGTCTGTTACTGTGCTCTTACTTACTTACTTACTTTGGTTTATAAAATAGTTTACAAGGAAAACCGCCGAATTAAAACATACATACACTTTTTGTAAACAACGATTTGAATTCCACCTTTTATCAAAAATACATAAGCATTTAATAATGTAAACTTACAGTAGAAGACTATAGTTCAAAATACATTCATTTCAAAAGCTTTGTAATCCATCACTCCAAAATAAGGGTATACATTTTAATTACATCTTCAAAACATTCAAAACATTTTATATTCTAGCTCTGTGTGTGTCATGCATCACTCCCCGTCGGTCGTTGCTGAATAACTTTATTATTTGGACACTCTTCTACTATATCTCCTTGATCAGTCATTGACACAATTTCCTCCATTATATTCTCTACATTGCAAAGCCTAAACTATGAGCCTAAAGCACAGTAAGTAGCATAACTATAAGATGCAATGCATGCGTATGCTATGTTGTTAAAACAATGCACAATTTCATTCACGTTTCTTAGGTTCATATCTTCTTTATCTTTGGAAATATTACAGGATCTCAAGAACACCGCCCTCCACCTACTTCAACTTCTACTATTGGGCCTGAGCCCACTTACTACTTGGAGTGTTCAGGCCTGTAATAACCATTTGATTTACCGTTCTGATATTCAAGTTCTTAATTCATCGTAGAAGAAACATAATTGGCGTCCCATACCACCAATCATATCTCGTGTTCGTCCGTTGTGTCGACCGAAAGAAGTTCCCGAGAGTCATTTGTGTCGACCGCTCGGTCCTGAGGTCGACCGAAAGTGTTCCCGAGAGTGACTTGGGTCGACCTCTCTTAAACCCTGGGGTCGACCTAAAGTTTTCCACTGTATCGACCCCTCCTAAATCCTAGAGTCGACCGAAAGGTCATATTGTGTCGACCCCTCGTCAATCCTTGGGTCGACCGAAAGGTTATATTGTGTCTACCCCTCCTCAATCCTGGGGTCGACCGAAAGTGTTCCAAAACACTTAGAAGATTTTCTAACCTTTCATAATAACATCATTACTTATACTCCTCAAACATTATTTTCTTCATCACCTTCAACCTACTAAATTACTAATATCCATAATACCTTAATACTTTAATATTTAGCCAACATTCATAAAACAAATCTTAAACATTTCAATCTTAAAGTCACAAAATTCTAAAATAAAAATGAGGGTTGTTACACGAGAGCCCGTGGACGGCCTCTAATGTCCAACGACCGTGATGATCTGTTATTATCATCATCGCTATGTTGTCCAACGATTCTAATATGTTTTCCATAATTGGCATATATTTTCGTAAAAATAAAAAAATTTGGCAAAATTTCGCAACGATTCACTTCGGGGAAAAGGAAGAAAAAATGATCTAATTTATAGGTTTTTCGGGAGTTCGGACACACTCTACATCCTTATCGGACGTCCATATCAGACACAGGATGCGTCCGATAGTGGGTCACTACGTTCGAGTGAGACTCACTTCATTTGATAACTGTGTCCGATGGGGAGTCGAATCGTCCGTATCAGACGTCCGAGGAAGCCAAATTTAGTTTTTTTAAAACTCAGGCCCGAATCGACTTATTTATCTGAAACTCGTGCATTTTTTTATTTTTACCCTAGATTAATTGGTAAGAACAACAATAATATTAGCATTTCTCAAATTTGATCAAGTCGGGTACTTAGATGTGTTTTATCTTTTGTGAGAGTTAATTTCTTATTTTATTTTTTTATTGTATATGATGATATATTAAGCTATTTGATATAATAAATATAATAATTAATTACTAATATTTAGAACATTAAATATGCTTTAATTATACAAATTAATATTTAAAACATGGATACAATGAAAATATATGTTGAGAAATTAAAATTAGCATTAATATTACTATTTTATTCGATTATAAAAAGGAATGGGTAGGTTCGTCATTTCGGTTCGGTTTATGAAAGAGTTAGAATTAGACGTTTATTTGAAAAATAGTTGATCACCACTTGGAGTTGGAGTCTTAAGTAGGGATGGTCAACCCAAACCGACCCTTGAATTTCAACCCAACCCACAGGTTTGGTCATGAAAAATTTGGGCTTAAGGTTTTGGGAGCTGGCTATTTTATATTGTTCTTGGGTCGGATTTCTATTTTTACCAAACCCGCAAAACCGACCCCAAAAAACCGTATTTTTAAAGCACTCGGAATCAAAGAGAAGAGAGCGTCGTCATTCGCGTAGGGCTGCCTCCAGACTCCAGAAATCTCAACTTTCGCCGGCTCGCCTTGCTCCACACCGCTCTCGCTGGCCGTCTGAAGTCGGAACTAAGGCGTCACAGAGGTAAGCGTCTTGCATCTGAAATTTTTTAGATTAACCCCTTTTTTCCCTGTTGCCCTAAAAATTGTCGCAAACTTCGAACTCTAAATCTCAACACTCCAAGTCGTAGTTTTTTTGCAATTTTCTGAATATATGTATACTCCTTCGATTTTCTGAACATATGGCTTAAATTTTTCTACAGCTCCTTCGATTCTGCTCTCTTCTTCGCCTCTTTCACAGCCATAGGCAGAAATTGTACCTGGATATTCCGATAGAGTTTTTTTTCAGTATCGTTGTCAGGGGAAGTTGTGTTTGAGTCGACCGATTGAAGGAGAGGAAGCCATATTTGAGCTACCCTAAAGTTGATTATGGCGCATCGACTGCTGAGAAATGTTGAAGCAGATGGTTGGGAACGCTCTGACTTTCCCATCATCTGCGAATCTTGCCTGGGGGATAACCCATATGTCCGGATGGTATGTCTTGTATTTGTATCTTTTCGTCATTGGATGTAATTTGTTTGCCTAATATGCGATCTTGTGCTATTGAAGTATAATTATAAAATTCGAATCCTAGAAAAAGTGTCTATAGAATTAATGTCTTTTGCTGGATGAATAACACCAAGCACTGCTTTCCATCTTGAATATGTCAATTCTTTCTAGTTTTCATAGTATTTGTGTGCTTTTGTCTCTATTAATTTTAAGAAGCGCGTACTGGCTTTTGGAGAGTGGTTTTTCACTTGGAAAAATTTGATGTGGTTCTAGTGAATGTATTCATGTTTTTTAATGCAGACTAAAGCGGACTATGATAAGGAATGCAAGATTTGTACGAGGCCATTCACGGTTTTTAGGTGGAGGCCGGGTCGTGATGCAAGATATAAGAAAACTGAAATTTGCCAGACATGCAGTAAGTTAAAAAATGTCTGTCAAGTTTGCCTTTTGGATCTAGAATATGGACTTCCGGTTCAAGTCAGAGATACTGCACTGTCCATTAACTCAAATGATGCTATTCCCAAGAGTGATGTTAATAGGGAGTATTTCGCTGAGGAGCATGATCGCAGGGTACTTTTATACGTTCATCGCTTTTATAAATTAGTGCTATTGACTAGTTTATTTAATTTTTTTGCATATCTCATTAAAGTTTTTTTGGTGCGTTGGAGAATGGTGGAATATAATCAAATGTGTGAAATAACAGTTTTGCAAGCTGTTGTTCTTTTTCTCTGATTGGCCATAAAATTTGGCATTTTCCTACTTTATTCTTTTGTTGTTGAATTAAGTCATGTCACTCAATTTAATTACGAGCGAACTTTATTTATTTGGTCACTCTGAATTTGGATGATTTAACATTATGAAATATTTTTACTTCATCATGTCTCTACTTCAAGTAATGGCAATGAACAGCGATGTTATAAGTTTATGGTTCCTGATTTATCTTAATACTTCCCAATGCAGACCAGAGCGGGTATTGATTATGAATCTTCATATGGAAAAGTACGTCCAAATGACACTATTCTGAAGCTTCAACGAACTACTCCTTACTATAAAAGGAATCGAGCTCATGTCTGCAGTTTCTACATTAGAGGTGAATGTACAAGAGGTTCTGAATGCCCATACAGACATGAGATGCCCGAAACCGGCGAATTGTCTCAGCAAAATATTAAGGATCGATACTATGGGTATGTCTAAAGTTTATTCCCTTAATCATGAAGGTTGAAATAACACTCTTTTATAGCATGTCTAAAGTTTAATCCCTTAATCATGAAGGTTGAGATAACATTCTTTTATAGCATGCAGTGACAGGTTATTGAAATTTTACTTGGTGATGTATTTTGGTCCTATGTTTCTCAATTTCTAATGTATCTTAGGTAAAAATATTACAACAAACTGAGATGTATGAATTAGTTTTTCTACTTGTTACTTTCTACGGAGTCCATTTCTTTTAAATTTCTGTTGTATTATTTGGTTGTGATTATTGCTTCACTTTCTAAACATCTGCAGAGTGAATGATCCAGTCGCTCTAAAACTTCTTAACAAGGCTGGAGAAATGCCTAGTTTGGAACCTCCTGATGATGAGAGCATCAGAACTTTATACGTAGGTGGGCTTGATGCAAGGGTGACGGAGCAGGATCTTAGGGATAACTTCTACGCCCATGGTGAAATTGAATCCATAAGAATGGTGCTTCAACGAGCCTGTGCATTTGTGACCTACACAACTAGAGAAGCTGCAGAAAAGGCTGCAGAGGAGCTCTCCAACAAACTCGTGATAAAGGGGCTACGCCTTAAACTGATGTGGGGTAGACCTCAAGCACCAAAACCTGAGTCAGATGGCTCGGAAGAAACTCGGAAGCTTGCACCAGTTAGCCATAGTGGTATGCTACCCCGTGCAGTAATATCCCAACAGCAAAGCCAACTTGAACCAGATGGTCAGCAGGATCAAGCACCGCCACCACCTATGCATTACTTCAACATTCCTCCTCCACCTCAACCTGAACGAAGCTTGTATCCATCCATGGATCCCCAAAGAATGGGTGCTCGTATTCCCTCCCAAGATGGTCCTCCCGGTGGATCAAGTGATAATAGACCAGGTTCAGAGAAGCAGCCTATGGAGCAGAATTATGCTTATCCAGCTATGCGGCCTCCACCTCAACATGGGCAATACCACCAGCAGCAGTATTATCCTCCTTTTGCTTATATGCCACCACTAATGCAGCCTCCCTACCAGCAGTTTCCACCGCCATATCCTCCCACGATGCCACCAATGGTTAACCAACCATATCAGCAATCTGCCCCCCCTGGTTCTTTAGCTTCCGCACCATCAGCGTCAGCAGCTTCGGGGCCCACTCAGCCAGTGGCTTCAGGGCAGTAAATATTGGCTTCAAAACTGTCACAGGTGCACTGAAACACTTGTTCTTGATTTGGTTGAATTCGTAATTTTCAGCTTTTTTCGCGTCTTTGACTTTGTTCAGAATTCGATCATAATACTTGGTTTGAATTCCTTGTGCGTTGTGGTCGGTAACGTTGTTTTATTATGTAATGATGAAAATGCCTTATGATCATTTGGAGCTTGCCATTATTGCAGATTGTACTCTTTTAGGTCAATCTTTAACGATAAAAACATAAGAACAGTAGACTCTGTTTGTTTACAGCTCTCCAAAAAAAATGGCAATACATTCAATCCAATCCAACACAAATATCAATTCCGTGTGATTTTCTTTTCTCATCAAGTCAATCAAACTCCTTGTATGAACCCTAATACATACCCAGTCAACTGTACTATTTTTCAAGATGAGACAAATCTACGGTTCTTCCCATCCTCTATCCCAAAGTAGGTTACTCGGGTTTTCTTCGCATCACCGAGGTTGAGCAAATCTTCAGAAAAGCGTCGAGGATGCAAGGAAGGAGAACCTCTTTCTCTAAAATCCTTCCTAATACTCCACAAAACTTTGCTGCACTTCTTCATGGAAGGTCGTGTCTGTCTCGATGGCGCAAGGCATTGATGGGCCAGTCTCAAGATTCGATCGACGGCCATGGTCGATCCCGGATTTCTTTTCAATCTAGGATCCATTGCAATTATACTATCTCCCTCCTTCAACTTCTGCATGGCCTGCCAAATCAAGGAGTTTCTAATCTTTGGATTCATTGCCGAAGTGTCCAACAATCGATTTGGAAATGCTTAGAAGTTAGAATCTTACCCATTTTGTCGTGAGTCTTTCTCGGAGTTCCCTCTTCTGCTCGATTGGATATCTCCCGGTGACTAGCTCTATGAGCAAAACTCCAAAGGAGTAAACATCACTCTTCTCAGTTAGTTGATATGTCTTTAGGTATTCAGGATCCAAGTAGCCTGCTGTTCCTTTAACTTGGGTGGAAATATGAGTTGCATCGGACTCTTCTTCGGTCAATCGTGCAAACCCGAAGTCGGCCACTTTCGCTCGAAGATTTTCCGTGATGAGAATGTTTGTCGATTTTATGTCTCTGTGAATTATAGGAGGATCTGCCAATGAAATCAGAAACACACCCTGTTCAGGAATTCCATCAAATATTCTCACTACAACTTGAGGATTTAACCATTTCAAGTACTAATCTTGTTGTATTTAGTAATTTAGAACTCCACAGCCAACATTACGAATCTCCAAAATCTGCCAAAAAAAGTTCATACCAGAGTAAGTATGAAGATATGTGATAGCATGAGCTACGTCGATTGCTATGTCCAGGCGTTCTCCTGCCTCAAGAACATCTCCACGTTTGCCTGCACACCAGAATCATTAATTTAAATGCCTAGGATTTTGAGCAAAATAGCAACTTAACTAACCATCTAGATGGTCTCGGAGTGTTCCGTTGCCGACGAACTCAACAAGAATGATTTGTTCATCTTCGAGTTCCAGATAACCTAATAGACGCACCAAATTCATGTGCTCAATCAGTAGTAATGTTTGCAACTCGTTCTTGAAATCGTTTCGAACGCATTTTTCGCATGTAGTCTGGCAATAGTGTTCGAGAGGTCAGGTTGACAAAGGAAGGTAGAAATGGCGCAATTTGCAGAGATGGAATCGCATACCTTTTTGGCTCGTTTTACGGCAACAACAGATCCATCTCTAAGCTTCCCTTTGTATACTGTTCCAAACCCTCCTTCTCCGATTATATTTGCCGCAGAGAAGTTATTGGTGGCCTTTCGAATCTCTTCCATGGAGAAATTCAGCCTCCCAATTGGTCCACTGTAGACGCTGGAAGAGGCGGAGGAACCGAAGGATTTCAATTTCGAAGAACTCTGCGTGTCGCTGCTTTTTGAATAATCGGGTGAAACTGCGTCGCAATGAAAGGGTAAGTTCCTCGCAGAGTTTCTAAGAATGGGTTTTCGTTAGTTTAATTGAATAACTTACAGGGAAGTTCTCCAACTCGATCCGTTTCGGCGCCGTCAGCAATGGAGTTTGCAGTTTTTGGGCGGCTGAAAATGGACTTGAAGAACCCACCGAGTCTCTTGGCTGCCACGCTGATATAATAGAAGGGTCCGGGAGGTGGTTGACGGCGGCCCCCAGTCGGAGTGGAGTAGGGGGACTTTTCACGGCGGGGACCGGCGCCGACTTGCCTTCTTCCGTTTGCATCTTTCAGGTTTTGGGAGCGTGTTATTTTCTTCATCTGGTGTTCGTCGATGAATTGGATCTCATCCTAGTTCAGGTTTGGGTGGCTTTCACTTATTCAATTATTTCCATTTATTTTCGTAGGACCGATTCAACAGACTCTAGAATTCAAGTTGTTTAAGAACAAAAACAGTGGCTCTCCAAGGCCTGATTTACTCAACGTTAGCTACTGTTCATTAGCAACAACCCCTCTCCTACCTTCGACGGGTGCCCAACTGGAAAGATTACTTTTGACCTCGTCTGAATTAGAACGAATCTTGAAGGATCTAGATTTGACTTGTTCAGATCGGAACAATGAACTCAGATTCTGCGAGTCTTTCCCCCGGCTCTTCTGCAAAACCATGAAGTTCCCGAGGAAGACGAAGCTTGCAGAGCAGAAGAACAATCAAGTTCCCGTGTTATTATTAAACAAGTTCACCATGCACAAGTTAATAGTAAACAAATGTTTCAATTTAAAAAAACAAGAATAAAAAGTCAAAATAATCTTTGACCATCATACTAAATAAATGTTTTAATTTAGAAAAACAAGAAAAAAAAGTCAAAATAATCTGGTTACACCTTTGGCGCTTCTCCAAAGCAACGCCTTTTCTGTCTCGCCACCTGTCACCGTCATGTCTCCGGTCCAACTGGCCGGAGTCCACGGTGCGGCTGGCCGAGGAATCTCCTAGAAAATCATGTCCGATCTTCAAGCTGGGGGGCTCTGCAGAGGTGATGAGAAGTACTTGACGCCACGTAGGAATAACACAATATGTAAACGGAATATTGTGTACACGTTTCTATAATTTATTGCAGAGCTTCACCTAAACATGGCTATTGATTGCATTTACACAATTATCTTCAATTCAGTAATTTCATCAAACAAGTTCCAAACTCCATAATAAAATAAAAACATACAATTATCTTAGATTTAGTATTTTTACAGAATAAATTCCAAACTCAGAATAAAAAAATATATGAGTTTTAAAAAAGGCAAAATAAGCAATATTGGACATTCACATCACGCAGTTAATTTTTTTTTTTAATTCTTGCTTTTATTTAATTTAGTTTGATAAATATCGTAAAATTTCATCATACACTCACAATAATATAAAAGAATAATTTGGAAATTTCAATTTTTTTTAATATTTATACAATTTACTATAATTTTTTTAATGCAGAAAACAAACAAAATTCAATAAAAAATGCGACATCAATAAAAAGTTTTTGAAATTTTTATCACATATTTATAATGTTTTAAGATAATAGTTAACAAATTTTCATGAATTTTTTACTATTTTAAGATTTATTATAATTTTAAAATAAAAAAATAAAAAGCTATTTTCCATTAGTTAAATTGAATAAAATAAAATTAAAAAAATGACCATCTGACGTCCGTACCAAAACTTCGTTTCCTTTTGTTAAATTTAGTGTTTGTCATATTTTTTATAATTCTGGTTTTTTTTTAATTTTAGTCCAAATTTTTTTTGTACTTGTTGTCTTTCTTGATTCTTAGACTTAACCGCTGACGCAAAGACTCGTCTGGTTTACGTATTCGCTACCAAGAATTTAACTAGGAACTTAAATAATTGCTGGCACGGAAATAACTCATCTGATCCTAAAATAATAAATTTAAGATAAGAAGTTACAGTTCGAAGTCTGATGATCGTAGTGTGAGAGTTTAATACTTTAATGTGAAGTTATTCCTTGTTAACAATAGATAGAGTCTCTTATCTCTAAGTCATTGAGTCACGGTAATTTACTAACATGTCACGGGAGTTTACTATCATGTTATCGGGTGAGAGTGTAAGTTACGTTAGGGAGTGATTTCACCTTTGGGCTGTTAATTTCAGGCTTACACAGTCTTACGCGTGGCACTTGGCCTTCGGCTTCGCCCTCGGTTTGACTTCAGGGAAGAAGCCCTAGATTCCCTTTCCAAGTCCAGAACTCTCTTCCTGCTTCCTTCGCTTGAGATCTTGAAATTCCCAGCTTTAATCTTCGGGTCGCCTCTGATTAATTTTGCTGGGTAAGTCGAAGATGGCGGAGGAGACTGAGAATACCCGAGTTTATCACGAAAGGCAAAGGCTACAGTTTTGCCTCTTGCACGCCCTAAATAACCTATTTCAGGTACCCTCCTCCCTCTCGTTGTTTTTTTTCCTTTATTTCACTTCAATGTTTAATCTCGTTTTTTCTGATGCTTTGCGAAACAGCGAAAGGAAGCATTTACCCGGGAAAGATTGAATGAAATCGCGGAGAGTCTAGATCCCGCCAAGGAAGCCAGGCCATCCTTTTCCCTCGTATTTAAACCACACCACAATACTCTCACCGGGAATTACGACGTAAATGTTCTGATTGCAGCCATCGAACGGAAAGGGAAGAGCATCGTTTGGCATGATCGGAGAAACGGGGCAGCTTCCATTGACTTAGACAGGACGGAAGATAGTCTCATGGGCATTATCCTTAATGTCTCTGTTAGAAGATTTGGTGGGGTCTGGAAAAGTAGACATTGGATAGCACTAAGAAACATCAATGGCGTATGGTATAATTTAGATAGTGATCTTGCTTCTCCCTCGCCATTTAAAGACACGGAAGAAGTTCGAGAGTTTCTAGACTACACCATCGAAAATTCTGGAGAAATTCTACTCGTTTTGAATGTCAAAGATTGAATTTTCCTATCTGCTTTCATCAGCTGTTAATTGAAAACTCCTGCAGCTGTTTTAGAACAGAGTGAATGACTGCAAATGATGATTCTGCCTGTGCTAGATGTTGTAAATTTCCAGTTTTCTTTTGAGTATTTGCGTTTATTCATTCTGTGTGGGCAATTTCTTCTCTCGTCATCAAAGATAATATTTTGAAAGAAGAAATCATCGAGCCAAGACAGTGTGCAAGTCGAGGTCCCCGTAAAGATCGATCCTCTGTTTTTCTTCTAGGCTGGATTGGGTTTCGGATCAGTTTTAGTTGATTTAGGTTTAGTTTAGTCTAATTTCTGTTCCTGTTTGTGTATGATATCTATTTAGTTTGGTTCTAATCACAAACCTAGCACTGCTACGTTCTTTTCAACACAACAATGAACATTGAAGGATAATATCAAATAAAAATCTATATTTTTCAGTAATCTAGTCATTTCTTTTAAAATGTTTCAAATTTACATGACGCACCATTTAAACCCGAGGAAACCGACTTTGTTTTCTCGGCATCTTCGCACAATCTTATACTTGTCCGATCTCTTGGTTGAATGGTTACCTAATTCCACCATTTCAACAAGCAAAATATGACGAGGATAGAATTCGCAAGACAGTCATTTGAATTCCATAGATTATATGGGCAAAAAACAGTAGAAGCGAAGACACAGCTGAATCAAAGAAAGAGATTGGCAAGTGAGGAACAAAAGTGGGGGGAGAGAGAGAGCGGATACATGGCTACAGTTGTCGAACCAGGAAAGAGTCTCCATCCTCATCAGATGAGAGAAAGATGGATGGTCTTCTTGCATTAATCTCAGAAAACTTCCGAAAAAAAGCACTGAAAATTCAAAGAGCAGTAAATTTGGAAAAGGAAAATAATTTCAGTTCAGGAGAAACGAAAGGATCGAGGCTGATGAAGAACGAGGACAGATCTTCAATAACTACAATATTAAGAATAGAAATTTTTGAACTCCGCCATCAAGCAATTGTGCTGGATAATCTTAGCCTAGGGGTATCCATCTGATGCAAATGGCCGACAGCTGATCATCTCTATCAAATCCATCTCCCTTTTTTCATTTGAACAAGCTTGATAACCCTGTGATTTTATGCTATTTCCATCGCCGAGATCGGATGAGTATGATGGGTTTGTTCCTCCATTCAATAAATACGAGAGATAGAGATCGGAGTGAAATATGGTAGTCGGACCATTGGTTTCTTCCCCCAAAACGTCCAGATTCTTGTTGAGGTTGTAAGTGGGAATCTTGAATCCAGTTTCCTTAGTACCAGTTATTGCACTCTCAAAATGGAGATTGTGCATGAAAAATAGCTCGTCGTCGAACAGTGCCGGAGCAAAAAGCGCCGGACAATGGCCGGAGATGGACTCCGACCCCTCTGAAAGAAAATAGTTGAACGGGTTATTTGAAATGCCGTCGGAGATGGTAGAACAAGAGGGGACGGATTTAGAAGAATCAATATTCCCGCCTGCAAAAGCTGTGCCAGTTCCGTCCTTGCTTCGAATATAGTCTTGAAGAACAGAAGACTTGAGCTTCCCTGTCTGATTTTCTACTTGTTTGTTCTTTCTTCTCGAATTCTGCCTTCTTTTGGTCGCGTTCCAATGATTCTTGATCGCATTCTCAGTTCTTCCCGGAATAAACTTAGCGATCTCGGCCCATCTGTTTCCGACTTTTTCATGAGTGTCGACGAGGATCTTCTCTTCCTCTTCGCTCCAGCTATCTTTCTGCAACAAATCAGTCAGAAAAAGTAAGATTTTGATAGAATCTTTCCAAGTGTCGGTAAAAAGCTGTTAACTTTTTCTAAGAGGAGGATTAAATGCATGGCGTTTGATTTATCTGCATGTTGGAAAGATTCTAATCCAAAACTCACATGAAAATCAACAACAACAGAAGTTTAACTGTGTAAGAAAGACAAGTACGAGAAAAAGATGGTGAGAAACGGTCAAACTCATCGTCCGGGCGTTTGCATGGCCAGAAAATAACGATGATCTAGAAATACGTAGAAACTAGAAATAAAAAAAAGGCAATTTTTTCCATTTCTTCTCGACATATAATGAAGCTACTGATTTCATATTAAGGAAGAGAATGCTAGTTTTAAAAGCTCTGATATGAGAAAACCTTGATATCGGGACGTAAATGATTATGCCATCTCTCTCGACATTGTTTTCCGGCCCGGCTGACCAGCTTTTCTGCAATCTGCGCCCACTTTCTCACTCCATGTTGCTTCACCAACTTAATCAGCATCCTAGAGAGAGAACCAACAGAAAGAAAATAAAACTATTTAAATGTAGAGGATTGAAAAAGCAGGGTTTTTATTTTTGTATGTAATAAGATTAGCATCATCTTCTCCACCTATCTTCTTCCTCTGTCCACTGTCCCTTGATCATGCTAGGGTAGCATTTTTTCGCTTTCTTAGAAGCAGGCACTCTTCCATTGTTTCCTGAACAGTTTAGAAGCTCCGAGGCCATATCAACGTTCGTCTCCTTCGTTAAACCTAGAGCTTCCTCACTCGCCATGAAAACTTCATCTAGAAAGCTAATTTCACTGCAGTCTGCACTTTGCAGCAGAAACCCGCCGTTTTCATTCCCAGAAGAATCAAACCCATAGAAGTCATTGCCTTGGCCGATGGTTGTTTCGCTGCACCCCAGAGAAAACAGGCCTTGACTGCCCAAAAACCTGTCTATGGCTGCCAATGGAGGAGCAGCTCGATATGCAGGAGGACTTCTGCTGTTTTGCATGCTTGAATCGCGCTTTCTTCTTCCTTCGATATCCATGGCAGGAGCAGTAAAGAGGGGAATAATAAAACCAGACGAGAAATCAGGGTTTGACGCTTGAGTTTTGCTTTTCTTCGCAAGGGTGTGAGAGATGAGAACGAGAAACCTCACAGCAGGAGCGGGAGAAGAAAGCTCATGCTTTAGCCTTGAAACGAGCTAACCGTTCATCTTAAGATAGATCGGACGGCTAGGATTGGAAATTAGCGTAACTCCTGAACTTCCTCTCTCCACAAAAGAGCAGGGGAGAGATTAGTGGGTTCGTTATTAAAGCCGTAAATAATTATAATTTTTATTACAATTAAGTGAATGAGTGCCTAATAATGATGCGATTAATTCAATTGTACCCGCGAATGACCGTCGTCTCCCTGTCGCACTCCCGTTCAATGAAGAGTGATTTTGGCAGATAAAGGGCAAAATGCAGAATAAAAAGATGCTATTCACTGGTCGTTAGCAAGAAATTAGAACATTTAATCGGAGAGAGAAGTTTGGGGAGAATTCCCATCCTTAGATTTCAAATTATCCATGGAGCTCCTTCCTTTCTATTATTTTTGAATTTACATAATTAAATTATTTTATTTACAAGTCATCAAACATATCGCAGAGTAAGAAGCAAACATTGTAAAAAGTGGGCGTAATTGGCAGCGTAATAGGAGTTACTGGGATCAGCCGAAATGTCGTTTCTCGCCTTCCGTAAAAAAAGTGGCGTACTTGTTGTAAGCTTCCGCGTCCGCCGCCTCCACTTTCGTCGCCATTCTGAAATACTCCTCTGCTCTGTTTTGTGGCCAGAACACAGACAGTAGTATTAGGTTAGAATTTTCTAATCAAATCTGATGAAGATTTTTCAGGCGCTGAGTGTGATTGAAACTACAGTTATTTTTTCTTCAAACGAGAAATTTGACCTCAAATCGCACCATCGGCAAGCACCCAACCACAAACAGAGAGACCCGACAAAGATTTGATGTATAAGTTGCGATTTTTCTCTGGTGCTCTTGAAATAAAATGTGAATTGTAGAGAGTTTTTAACTGAAAAATGGAAGAAAGGTGTACCTGTCGTAATCCTGAGCAACGAGATATAGAAACTGAGCGTAATTGGCAAGGAGGAGACAATTATTGGGCTCTTGGGCCAACTCTGTTTGGTAAAGAACGTCTTCAAAAAACTCTGTATAGTCTTCAGACCGGTTGAGCCATCCATCGCCGTTCGTGCCACTAGCGACCGGCCTAACCTTACCACCACAGGAAGATGTCTTTGATCTATGTAATCAAATAGTGGAAAATAATTTTTTCTTAGTAGTAACTGAAAGTTAATTTTCATTTAGTAGTAAATAAAATTTAACAGAAATTAGTCTTAGTTGTGTAACTTGGTGAGAGTTTTATTTTAGTGGTCAAAAGAAGTTAGTGTTAATGGTAGATGAAAGTAGTGGTTAATGAAAGTTGAAACTTCCAAGTCATGGGTAATGAGGAGTTACGTTGCTAGCTCTATTTAAAGGGTGTAAGGTCATTTGAAATTTGCAATCTAAGAAGTTATTTTTCTCTCAAATTCTCATTCTCCATTTGCTCTTTTTTTTTTTTGTGATTTTCCGACGAGCTGCCTCAGGAAACATATTTTCGAGCTCCAGCGAACACCATTTAGTATCAGTGCGAGGTCGTTTTATGCCAAAATATCCGAGATACGGGCCGATGTCACTCAACACACAACAAGAGGCAATAGACTGTGGCATCATGTCGTTCAAATGTCCACTCTTCACATCAACAAATTATACAACATGGGAAATCAAAATGGAGGCGATTATGGATGCACAGGGAATCTGGAGCGCCGTTGAATTTGGAGAGATTGCAGACATAAGAAAGGTAAAGCAGCCCGTGCTTTTATTTTTCAAGCCCTCCCGGAAGATATTTTTTTACATATAGCTCAAAAGAAGACGACCAAGGAAGTGTGAGACGCTTTAAAGATGCGACATCTAGGTGTCGATCGCGTCCAGAAGGCCTATTGTAGACGTTGAAAAGTAATTTCGACGTCTTACGAATGACTGAAAATGAATCAATCGATGAATTTGACGGAAAATTGAGTGACATAGCGACCAAGTACAGTAACTTGGACAAAACTTTGGAAAACGCTGCACTTGTGAGAAAACTTCTTGATTCTATGCCAGACAAATTCATTCAATTGGTTGCATCAATTGAACAATACTGCGACATTGAGATAATGCAGAAAACAATATAGAGACTAAAAGCTTACGTAGAAAGAATTGGGCATTGCTCAATTCCCACGGCCTCCATGTGTTGGAGTGAAACCTAGATCCCACCTTCCAGGCGTCCACTTAGCCAGTTTTTGAACGCGTTTCTTTATTGGATTGGCCCTGAAGAAACTAAATCCAACCTTCGTAGTACTAAATGGATTTTCAGAGGGACGCATATTCCTTCGATAAAAATATATTTAACTAGAAAATAAAATTATAATACTGAAACAAGTTTGCATTACAGCATATTCGTGGGTCGGGTGTTGAAACCCTATTTTTGCTTCATATTTGAGGAGGATAGGTGATGCCATATCCTTGGGCCTGAAATTTTGCAATACAGGATTGTTGCTACGTGGAATACGTTTTGAGCTTTGAAATCTGAGTGAAATTTAAGAATAATACGTAATATGTGGCCACGGAAGAGGAAAAGAGCGATTTCATAAGATCACGGTTCATGCACTCAAATACGATTCTTGAGAGAGAGAGAGAGAGAAATAGGTCCAAAAAAGAGAAAACGAGGGGGAAAGGGTAAGGCAATCTCAGATGAGCTTGTAATCCGACAGAGACATGCAGACGAAGATGCCACGCCAATCTCCTTATCTTCTCATCTGGGTTTCTATCCTCCCCTCCCATCCATGGAAAGCTTTTGAAAGTTCCACCTCTTCTTCTCGCTCTAACGTCATGCTCTCGCCAAATGGAAATTGTTCGGTTCGACCAACCGTTCAATTTCTTTTCTTTTGGTATTGATGTGCTACAGGGTAAGTAAGAGTCAATTCTCATTGTACTTTTTTATTAACACGTCAAATCTTGAATTATTATAATTATTTTAATAAATAATTATTTATTTTTTCATCTATAATCAAATTTTAATTATATCAATTCATATTTAATATCACAACGTGTATAATAAAAGATACAATAAAGAAAAAATTTAAAATTTCTGCCGAACCAAAACGTGGATTAGTCTTTATGCCTTTCTGCAAAAAATGAAACTATACATCTATAAAGTATTATTATTCATTATATCTTTCTGAAAAACAATACAAGCTTTCCATTCCCATTTTGCTTGTGTTCTACCAAATGCTTTGTAGTAGTTTAAGGTTAATTAGTCTACTTCCTTTGTCTTCACCTCAACAAGCTCTGTAGTCACCCATTGTTGCAGTGATGCTTCGTTCATTGTTTTAGTTCACTTTCTAAACATAAGTATTTGCATGTTTAATAATAGTTAAGTTAATTTTGAATGCAATGTTTGTCGCTCAAATGTCGTAAGCGCTAAAGCTGAATGTAGTATAAGGATAAATCATACTCTATTACTATCATTGACTTTGGTAGGATTGTTTGAAGCTGAAGTTGTCACGCTCCAAAGGATATCCACGACAGAATGTGGAACGACCCAGCCCAAGTTCTCGCACGAATAAGTATCCGCGATAGAATGGAGAACGACACGAACTAAAATGGGACAAAACGTCCAACCATTTTCACTTATATCCAAGTTGAATTAATTACAACAAAAGACTTCAAAATAAAACTCATGAGCCAATAACTCTTATCAGGTTTAGGGATTCGAAACCAAAAGACACGACTAATCAATTGTCCTATTACCCATTTTACAGTTTTATAAAACAAAGATGCTTAATTTTATATTTTCAGCAAATCATTTAATAAATAAAATTAAAAACATTCATATCATTGAAATTATAAAATTAATCTCAACATCAAATGGATTTCTGAAACTCAAATTTTCACAATGACCTCCCAACAACCTTGACAACGTTTCCCGGATATTTCTAAATTTCAAAACCTATCAATTTATTACCAATGAAAAATTAGATTTATGTAATCTTATCTTCTATCAAATTCATCATTTTTTCGTAACCCCCAAATCAAGCAGAGTTCAAACCATGATGTTGTAATTTCAAAACTTCTATAAAACAACTTAAATATTCCAAAGTTGCAAGTTTGGACTACCGCATCGACCAAATTTTTACAAATTTTTATGTTCAGAAATTTCCACCCGAATCGATTCAAATCGCCATTGTCTTACAATTTAGAATTTATTTAGGTTCACAATAGATCATATTATTTCCACATAATAGACACTGTCAATTAAACTAGAAAATGCATAATACAATTTAGATTTTATGCAAACTTGAAAAAATAGATCCATCTAATTCTTTTATTTCAACTCCTGCATACCTATCGAGTTTATGTTTCACTCCTTAGTTTCTAAGTTGAAATTCATACTTTCAATCGTCCAAACTTCGACCTTCTATCCAAGAAATTTCAATTTCTTATCCAACCGTATAATCAAATTAGCAGATTGCATACCAAATATAGTGTCTAAATTTCAGCTTTTCTCACTGTTTCATTTTTGTGACTATGGTTAAAATTGAAAAGTCCAAGTTTTGAAATTCTTGTATTTCTTTTCTCTTCAAGGAAAGATACCCATGATGACTAAAGGCTTAGTTCAGTACAAAGGAAATGAATTAAATAATTTATAGGAAGTGTTTTACCTTTCAACCTCCATACAGTAGGGTTTACCGAGAAGATTTCGTCCATGTCATTCTTCACTGTTGAAGGCTTTCGATCAACATTTGATTATGAGAAAGTTAAACAATAATCATAGCCTTTCTCATATAATAATAGACTCTGAAGTTTTTAATGACTATCATAAGTTTTTAATTGAATAATTAGTTCATATTAATTATGAATTACTCTTTAATTATTCTATCTCTGAACCAACAAAAAAGAGAATCTATATAGTTGATTTTATTGTATCAGTGTTAGCATTTATAGCTATTTAGTTTAATTCATTCCAAAAATAAAAAAGTTTGAGAATTGTATTACATATTTAATTATACTAAGTAAATCAAATGATAAATTAAAATAAAATAAGAGTACGCTAAATAATAACAAATTAAGATTATGAATATATGACCATCATTATGATAAAATTAATTATTTCTATATTTAACAAAAATTAATAGAACAATATAGTTTCATGTGACCGAGTCATATTGACACGAAATTGAAATGGAAGGATAGGTTAATTCATTTGTTCTCGGATTAAGAACAAATGAACCAAACTTGGTTAAGGTTGACCGATTTTATGGAGGTTAGAATGTGTTCGGGAATGAGGAATTTATGGCTGATTTCAAAGAGTTTGATGCAGGATAATGATTACGAAATGGAGTGAAGAGTTAAATGGAACCTGCTACTAACTTTTCTTCCTTGCAAGGATGATGGAAAGCAGCAAGAAAAACTCAACTTACTAGCTCAGAACTAAGCTGAATTGAAAGTTCTTCTCGGACGGTCGGATATGACTCACCGGAGTTCGATCGGAAGAGAGCTTAGGAAATTAATTCCAAAGAAATGTCAATGCGCTCTAATTTTCAATATCACAAAGCTGATTATAACTATCCTCAAGTGAGGTATTTATAGACTCCAAGTAAGCTGAAATTATAGGCACATTTGGTTGAATGAATCAACCCAAGCTGAATGATTACATTTATCTTGAAAAAAAAAAAGAGGAAAACTAATTCTAGAAATTTCTTAGCAGCTAACTAACATCACATAGAGGAAAATAAACTTCCTCAATGTGAAGGGAGAGAGTTGGCTGTTAATCAAAAAGTAAAAACCCATAAGAAAACCATAAAACTCATGTCATTCCCATGTGCACGAAAAGCATGAAATGAGGTGAAACTAAAAATAAAGTTTGTAATTGAATAATACGTCATGGTCCATGAAATGCTAGAAATCGAGTGCGTTGAATGCTATCTTCTCAGGTGAACTATCTTGTCGGGTACACTTCACTTCTTCTCCTTGATCCATCCATGAAATAATATGCTTGAGTTGCTCTTGATCATTAGAAGAGGGCTCCATAAATAATATTCCATTGGATATGATCCCTGCAAAATGAACAAACAAATTAATAAATTCTTTCGCTCGGTTTCGAGTGATGGCACCTTGAGGAACGAGAACCCGAGGCATGTCATCCTCCCAGAGTGTTTGAGGATTTGTCCTCAAATCTAGAGGCTGAACCTCTTCCTCCAAATCATCTGTTACTTCCCCAATGTAAGGAGACAAGTCTTGAACATTGAAAGTAGTCGACACCCCATATTCTCCAAGCAACTCAAGCTTATAAGCATTCAGATTAATCTTCTCCACAATTTTGAAAGGACCATCAGCTTTTAGTGCAAGTTTGGAATCTCTTTCTCTTGGAAACATTTCCTTACACAAATGCAGCCATACTCAGTCTCCCACTTGAAAATTCATTGCTTTTCTTCCTCGGTTAGCATACTTAGCATATGACTCGTTAGCCTTTTTGATGGATCGACTAACCCTTTCACGGAAGTTCTTTACTAATTCGGCTTTCTTTGTTCCATCTAGATTGGTCACTTTGTTGTTAGGCAAATGCAATAAATCAAGAGGAGTTAAAAGATTGAAACCATAAACTACCTCAAAAGGAGTCGTTTGAGTCGATTGATGAACACTTTGGTTGTATGAAAATTCAATGTAAGGGAGTTGTATGTCCCAATTCGTGCGTTTCTTACTCACAATGCTTCTCAACAAATTTCCCAAAGTGTGGTTTACTACTTCGGTTTGTCCATCTGTTTGAGGGTGAAAAGATGTGCTAAAGAGTAATTTTGTACCTACTCTTTTCCAAAGTGTCTTCCAAAAACCACTTAAGAATTTGGTATCCCAATCTGAAACTATAGACCTTTGAATACTGTGAAGGTGCATCACCTCCTTAAAGAAGAGTTCAGCCACATAGATAACCTTATCGGTTTTATTACATGCTAATAAGTGAGCCATCTTGGAAAACCGATCTACTACTACCATAATAAAATCTTTGGCCCTACTAGTACGTGGAAGACCAAGTGTAAAATTCATACTAACCTCCACCCATGGATGACTCGGGATGGGCAAGGGCATGTAAAGACCTTGAGGTAGCACCCTAGTTTTTCCCTTCTTGCAGATGATGCATTTCTCCACCACTTTATGCAGGTCCCGCAACAAATAAGGCCAAAAGAAATGCTCCTTGAGTGCTTCCAATGTTTTCTTCTCACCAAAGTGGCTAGCTAGTCCACCACCATGTGCTTCTGTGATGAGGGATTCACAGATTTCACCATGAGGAACACAAAGCTTGCCACCCTTGAATAGGTAGCCATCTATCAAATAAAAATCGCAATCTTCTTTCTTCAAACTTAACTCATACCAATGTCTAAAACCTGGATCTCCTTTGTAAGCTTCTTTTATCCAATCAAAACCAAAAAAAATAGTAGTCAATTCCGTTAAAAGAACACACTTTCTTGAAAGCGCATCGGCCACAACATTACTTTCACCCTTCTTGTATTTGATGATGTATGTATATATTTCTAAGAATTTCACCCACTTGGCATGTCTTCTATTCATCTTGCCTTGGCTCTTGATGTGCTTGAGAGCTTGGTGATCGGTGTGTATGATAAATTCTTTAGATAAGAGATAGTGCTGCATATCTTCAAGGCTCTAATCACCGTATAAAACTCTTTGTCATATGTAGAGTAATTGAGAGCCACACCCTTGAGTTTTTCACTGAAATAAGCAATTGATCTCCTCTCTTGCTCTCCCCTTTTGCGATAAAATAGCTTCAATCCCAAGCCCGGGTGCATCACATTCTACTTCAAAAACTTTGTTGAAATCGGGTAACATGAGAATAGGGGCTTCACAAAGCTTGAGTTTGATCAACTCAAAACTTTCTTGACAACTAGGAGTCCATGCAAACTCCTTTCCCTTCTTAGTGCAATTGGTTAAAGGGGCGACAATAGAGCTAAAGCCCTTGATAAATCTTATATAAAATGAAGCAAGACCATAGAAACTTCTAACCTCGGTATGCTCTTGGGAGTAGGTCAAGCTTTGATAGCTTTAATTTTTTAATCATCCACCTTCATGCCTTCTTTAGAGATGATGAACCCTAGAAAGTGAATCTTCTCTTGCAAAAGGAACACTTCTTCAAATTTCCAAATAACTTAGTAGCCCGAAGTGTATAGAACAACATTCTAACATGATCAAGATGAATATTCAAATCTAAGCTATAAACTAAGATGTCATCAAAATATACCGCCACAAATTTTCCCAAGAAATCTTTAAGTACGAAATGCATCAATCTCATGAAAGTACTATGAGCATTAGATAATCCGAAAGGCATCACTAACCATTCAAAGAGTCCATACTTTGTTTTAAATGCAGTTTCTCACTCGTCTCCTTCCTTCATTCGTATTTGATGGTAACCACTCTTCAAGACCACCTTAGAGAAGCAAGTTGCTCCACTAAGTTCATCTAACAAGTCTTCAAGTCTAGGAATCAAATACTTATACTTGATAGTAATTTGGTTGATGGCTCGACTATCCACACACATGCAAAAACTCTCATCCTTCTTAGGCACCAAAAGAGTAGGAACTGCACAAGGACTCATTAATTCACAAATATAACCTCTAGATAGAAGTTCTTGTACAAGATTTTGTAACTCTTTTGCTTCCTCGAGGTTCATTCTATAAGAGGGCCGACTAGGTAACACAACACTTGGTTGGAGGTCGATTTGATGTTCGATACTTTGAAAAGGTGGCAACCCTAGAGGTAGCTCTTTCGGAAACACATGTTGATACTCCTTAAGCAAGGTTAAAACCTCCTTAGGGATCTTTCCAATTTCCTCAACTCTTTCCCAAAACAAGATCAACACAAAGGGAACACCATTTCAGATAGACTTAAACAATTCCTTTTTGGACATAAAAAAATTTGTTTCAGCCATACCTTCTCTCCTTGTAACCTCATCCTTAGCAATTTATTTTGGATCTAGTGGTGCTAGTTTGATGCCTCTTCCTTCAAACTTGAATGAATATTGATTGGTACAGCCATCATGCATAAATTTTCAATCAAATTTCCACGGTCTTCCCAAAAGTAAGTGGCTAGCACTCATAGGTACCACATCACATAATACCTTGTACTTGTAGCCTCCAATAGATAAATCACATTGCACTTGCTTGGTCACTTTGATGTCTTCCTTATCATTTAGTCACCTTAATTTGTAAGGGCTAAGATGTACCATAATTTTAAGCCTCAATTTGTCTACCAAGTCATTAGAGGCTGCATTAGTGCAGATACCTCCATCAATAATAAGCGAGCATACCTTTCCCCTGATGAGACATCTATTATGGAAGATATTCTCCCTTTTATCTTCACTTCGGGCATGTGAAGTTAATACCCGACGAATCACCTTAAGTAAGGGACCCTCTTGAGTAAAAAATGTCTCTACTTCATTCTCTTGCTCTTTTTCTATCTCTTCTACAGCTTCCTCTTCACTTTCTACCTCATTAGTGCCCTCCCTTAGGGTCATTACCCTTTTGTTCGGGCATTGTGAAGCAATGTGACCTAAACCAAGACATTTGAAATATTTGATTTCTCATGCTCTAGGCCGAGTGTTTTTTATAACTGCCTTAACTTCTCCATCTGTCTTTTGAGGCCACGACTTGATAGATGTAGATTTATCTTCCATATTTGCGGGAAGTTTGTAAGAATTATTAGGTTTAGGGGTGTACCGATTGAAAACACCTTTAACTTTCCTCTTTACTTGCCGCTCCACTTTCATGGCAAGTTGTATGACTACATCCATTGAACCTAGTGGTTGCAACTCTACTACATCTTCGATTTCTTTATTTAAGCCTCTTAGAAACCTTGTTATAATTCGCTCTTGAGGTTCATTAAGATCACATCGAATTCTAAGAGTTTCTAACTTGGTTAAACAATCTTCAACCTAAAGGTTAGCTTGTCTTAGTGATTGAAGTTGTAGAAATAGCTATTGCTTATAGTGGCTCAGAACAAATCTTCTTCTCATCAACATCTTCAAAGCTCTCCAAGAAAGAACTTTATCATCACCTTCACGCCTTCTTTGAGCCCTTAAGTTATCCCACCAAAGACTAGCATAACCGGTTAGTTCCAATGAGACTAATCTTATTTTCATCCTTTCGGAATAATTATAACAATCAAAGATCTTATCAACTTTCTCAACCCAATCAGAAATGTATCCCCATTGCAAGAACCATTAAAGAAAGGGATTGATACCTTAATGTTTCTCATGTCATCATCACAGTTGAAATGCTCATGTACATCATAATCTCCCCCAGGTTCATCAATAGCTGGACGTTTTGAAGCAAATGAGCCACCTCCGAGTTTTCTCTTTGGAGTCGGGGTTGGAGGAACTCTCATAGGGGGTGGATTAGCATCCAACCTTTGCAATAACAACTCCAGTTTCTTAGTAATTTCATCAATTAATCCTTGATAGCTAGATTCAGCTACCTCATGGATTGGTGTTGTAGAAGGGTAGTTTTATGGAACGGTTTCTTGGTTGTTTTGGTGTGAAGCTCCACTTCGAGTCATCATCACTTAATTGCAAGTGTATCAAGATAACCAAAGTAGAAATAGAAGTGCGAGAAGAGATTTTTAGCTCCGATACCAAATGACACGAAATTGAAATGGAATGATTAAGGACAAATGAACCAGTTTTGGTTAAGGTTGACCGATTTTATGGAGGTCGAAATGTGTTTGGGAAAATGAATTTATGGCTGATTTGTGGAGAGTCTGATGGAGGATAATGATTACGAAATAGAGTGAAGAGCTAAATGAAACTTGCTACTAAGTTTTCTCCCTTGCAAGAATGATGAAAAGCAGCAAGAAAAACTCAACTTACTAGCTCAGAAGTAATCTGAATTGAAGGTTCTTCTCGGACGGCCAGATATGACTCACCAGAGTTCGATAGGAAGGAAGCTTGGGAAATGAATTCCAAAGAAATGCCAATGCACTCTAATTTCCAATATCACAAAGTTGATTACAACTATCGTCAAGTAAGGTATTTATAGGGTCTAAGTAAGCTGAAATTATCGCCACATTCGAATGAATGAATCAACCCAAGTTGAGTGACTACATTCATCTTGAAAATAACAAAGGAGGGAAATTAATTCTAGAAACTTCTTAGCACCTAACTAACATTATATGGAGGAAAATAAACTTATTCAACCTGAAGGGAGAGAGTAGGTGCTAATCAAAAAGTAAAAACTCATAAGAAACTCATAAAATCCATAAGAAATCCATAAAACCCATAAGAAACTCATAAAACTCATGTCATACCCATGTCATTCTCATGTGAACGAAATTAAGCATGAAATGAGGTGAAACTAAAAACAAAGTTTGTAAATGAATAATAGGGCATGAGCCATGCAATGCTAGAAACCTGATGCGTCAAATACTATCTTCTCGGGTGCACTATCTTCTCATGTACACTTCACTTCTTCTCCTTGATCCATCCATGAAATAAGATGCTTAGGTTGCTCTTGATCTATAGAAGAGGCTCTATAAATTATATTACATTAGATATGATCCCTGCAAAATGAACAAATAAATTAGGAAATCTTTTGGTTCGACTTCGGGTGATGACACCTTGAGGAAGGGATACCCGAGGCATGTCACATATACAATCAAATTACATAAAATATATTTATTTTATGTCATCACATTTATAGTCAAGATAAAACTAGGCAATCTTAATGAGATAAACTATGTTTATGACTTTTAATAATTTAAAGATCTCATACTTAAAATATAAGTTATGAATTTTTTTTATTATTTCTCTTTATATTTGGTATTTAGTGGCTAGCAAACTACTACGTTGGATAAAAATACCATACTTTTTATAACACTCTTTATATTTAATGGTGCTTATTTTTTATAATCTCGCTCACTCGTAATTCGATCATTAGACAAAAAGATCAAAGCTTTTGATTAAAATATGTTAAGTTGTACTCTTGTGTAAATTTGTTGTATTAAGCGTGGCTGATTCCATTAGAGGTGTCATGCGAGCCGGCTCGAGCGAGCCGAGCTCAAAATCGTCCAGCTCGTCGAACATATTTGAGCCGAGCCGATCGAGCCAGTCAAGCTTACACGATCCGAGCTAAACGAGCCAAATATTTTTTTAATACAAATAACTTGTATATAGTTTTAATAAATTGTTTTCGTTGATATAAGTTTAAAAATATAATACAAAAATTATTTTTAGAGCATGTATTGTAAATAAAAATATTTATGAAAATTAATTTAAAATTTAATTTTTTTTTCTCTTTATACTTTTCTTTTGCCCCTCTTTTTCCCTCTCCCCACAGGCTCTTATCCCTCTCTTAAAAATTAATTTTTTTCATATTTTCTCCTTCCTCCTCTATTTCCTCTCTCTTTCTCTCTTTCTCTCTTTCCTCTCTTTTTCTCCTCTCCCCGGCTGGCCCTAACACTATCGCACTCACTCTTTCTCTCTCACTCACTCAGCACAAACTCAACACGAAGGCAAAGAAGACGAGGTATGAAGGAGGAAACAGCGATTTTGGAAGATCCAGTAGCCGGAGAAAGGAGATCGACGAGAGTTCGCTGGCTCGGAAGATCCGAGCTGATGAGCCAGCTCGCGAGCCCAAAACTCGGACACCTGGCTCGGCTTGACACTGTGTCGAGCGAATTCGTGAGTGAACTCTCTCGTTTATCGTTAGGCCTTGAAAAGACCTAATATTTCACGGGATTTTATTGATAAATTGCTTGTGATCATATAATGTTTTATTCAAAAATCGGATTTTTAGGCAAATATCGCGGAAATGCCGCAGCATCGCAACAACATCTAAAAACGCAGATTTTACGTGATTTTCAACAATATTTCTAGATTTCGTATTTTCATAATATTTTGTTTAGATGCAGTTGCCAAGTTTAAAGATGGATTGAAGAGCAAGAAAGAAGCTGGAAGATCACGAAAAAGAAGGAAGAATCAACTCAAAATCATATTTGGAAACAAGAATATCTTGAAGATTTGAAAATCTTTCCTAATCTCAACTACCTTCCAAATTTACCTAAATCTTCCTCCAAACTCGCAACCTCCTCTTAGATCTGCTACAGCCGCACGAAGACTACTTAAAGAAAGGTGAATACCACGAATTAGGTGTGCTAGAATTAGAGAACAAGCTTGCGATCAAGCCCGGGCGTAAATCCGTGGAAGAGGTCGGTGACGGCGATTACGACGGCGAGGGAACGGGGCTGTGTGAACAACGGTTTCCGACGGCGAGGACCAAAATTCTCTCATTTGTCTTTCGTTTTAACTTTCATCGATTTTACAAGTCTTGACAGCATAAGTTATTGAGTTGTTTAGTTTTAATTAAAGTCTGAATTTTTTATGTTGATTTGCTTAAGTCAATCATAGTTAGTTCTTTCCGAGGTTAATTCTAATTCTCGATTCGACCACCACTTTACTTTTATGCACTTTATTTTCTGCAATTTACTTTATGCATGATAGATTAGATGAAAACCCAAATCAAGATGAAAACTCTATTCTTTATTCTTTAATTCTTTTTGTGCATATTTAAAGTTAAGATTTTTAGTTTATTTCTTTTACCTTGCAATTTATTCTTTAAATTGAAAGTTGACTTGTCCTCGTGGGATCGATATTTTTATTACTACGTTGCGATACGTGCACTTGCATTTATTTGCGATTACATTTTCAAGCAACATTTATCACCTCTAGAATCGACCCATTACATTTAATATTTTATTTTTTTATTACAGAACAATAATATTCTATTTTTGACGTATTTATTGACATGACAAATAATGACGTATTTGTAGTGGGTACACGTACACGGCACACAAATTGCATTTAGTGCTTCAAACGTAGGACCTCGTTCATACGACGACGTTTTTCCAAGCCTAAGTCGCACGCGCAAAAGCCTTTGATCATCATTATTTGAGATTTTTGAGTGTTGCCCAACCAGCCTTCATTTGCCGAACAAACCCACGACTCTCTCTCTCTCCTCTCATAGCTGTCAAGAAATGGAGAGCTTATGGAGAGTGGTGACGGGCCAAGACCCGAGCCCAGAAGACTACGACGGCGTCGAGTTCTGGTCGAATCCTGAGCGCGCCGGATGGTTAACCAAGCAAGGTGAGTATCTTAGCACATGGCGTCGCCGATGGTTCGTCCTCAAACAGGGGAAGCTCATCTGGTTCAAGGGCTCCCACGTCACGCGAGTCTCCGCCCCACGCGGCGTCATCCCCGTCGGAAAATGTCTCACCGTTAAAGGAGCCGAGGACGTTCTGCACAAGCCCTGCGCCTTTGAGATATCCATCGCAGGCCAGGAGCCGATGTTCTTCATCGCCGACTCCGAGCGCGAGAAGGAGGAGTGGATCAATTCGATTGGAAGGTCGATTGTCCAGCATTCAAGATCCATAACCGATTCGGAGGTTGTCGACTACAACAGCCGACGGTGATTTCTTGGCTTACCTAATTCCACCCCCATCTCTTTGTCGACCGATTTCTGTTGTTTGACCTTTTCTGCGATGCATGTGAAAGATCCTCTCTTTTGCGTTCTTATCAATTGCAAAGCTTTGAATTTTAAGTCGGTAAATGTCTTCTGAGTCGCCATTCTCCTCATTAAACCACTTTCTAAATACCAAATTCTCGCAACTGTAGAAATAGACATAATAAACTCTAATAGTAAATAAGAACATTTCGGATTTTACTTGGTTACAGAAAAGAGACGACGCCTGATTTTTCGAGGAAGAAAATTCCAGATGAATTCAGTTATGCTGGGTAGAATTAGCATTTCGTAGTGAAGATGTTCAAATACGAGGAGCACTAGCAGACAGAGATAATCTCATCCCCTTTTTTTCTCTCTGATCTTCGCATACTTTCACGGAGGACTCCTAGAGAGATAGAAAGAGACCCTATAACAACACAAGGTTTGTTCACATAAGGCAAGAAAAAACAGTCCAGTTTGAAGCGTGAGTACAAGCAAAATTCAAATTTCCTAAAGATCGGCTGAAGTCCCATGAAATATACCAAAACCCTTTCTTGAAATTCATGTTTCAGCTGCATCAATGTCTATCTTGTCAATCTCATCTTCGTCTCTTGTGCGAGGCCTCGAAGAAGAATCCCCATCCCGATCTCTCTTGGTCTCTTCTGTCGGTCTCCTTTCTTCCCTCTTATCGTAATGCTTTTGAGTCTTTGTTGGAAACCCATCATCACTCGTCCTTCTTGATCTCTTTTCGTCATTTATCTCAGCGTCTCTTCTTGATTTCGGTTCATTGTAGTCAAAATTGTGTCTTTCGAATCTCTGCTCTTCATTTCTAATGAGTTTTTCTTTTGATTTATGTCCGGATTCTTTGTCTTCGCTCCAGGTTCCGACTCTTTTCTCATGATCACCCCTTCTTGAAGGGCCTTCATATGTGCTGCCATTGCCTTGCATTCTGTTATGTGAGTCTTTATCGCGACTTTTCTTTGGATCATCAAACTTATCATGACCTCACTTAGGATTTGGATCTTCAGATCCCCATCCTGTGTTGGCAGCTCTCTGCAAATTTAAAAAATACCATATAAATTCTCCAACGGAAAGTGAAGATAGTGACAAAAAATAAATTAACATAATGACGCTAGCAACCAGGGGACAAAAGGGAAAATTACTAAATAGTCAGCAAATATTAACCTTATAACTAAGATGCTATCGAGAAAGTAGCGGTATTCGAGAAACACTGCTATTTGAAAAGCACTGCTATTCGAGAAGCTATTAAAGTTACAGTTTAATGCACAAGTATAACAAGTAGTATGTTCAAAACCACAAATCCTGCTTCATAGAAATATGTTGGTTTTCGTCATCTTAATCATATTACAAAACAAACTTGCAAGAACACAATAGAGAAAAAAAGCACAAATTTATTTTATACAAAAAATAAATAAAGATGCTTTCCTAAGAAAAGCACCGCTATTCGAGAAGCTATTAAAGTTACAGTTTAATGCACAAGTATAACAATTAGTATGTTCAAAACCACAAATGCACAAGTATAACAAGTAGTATGTTCAAAACCACAAATCCTGCTTCATAGAAATATGTCGGTTTTCTTCATCTTAGTCATATTACAAAACAAACTTGCAAGAACACAATAGATAAAAAAAAGCACAAATTTGTTTTTTACAAAAAATAAATAAAGATGCTTTCCTAAGAAAAGCACTGCTATTCGAGAAGCACTGCTATTCGAGAAGCTATTAAAGTTACAGTTTAATGCACAAGTATAACAAGTAGTATGTTCAAAACCACAAATCCTGCTTCATAGAAATATGTCGGTTTTCTTCATCTTAGTCTTATTACAAAACAAACTTGCAAGAACACAATAGAGAAAAAAAGCACAAATTTGTTTTATACAAAAAATAAATAAAGATGCTTTCCTAAGAAAATTCAATAAACAACATACACTTTATTTATGCTAGCAGTAATAGTTCATGACTAGAGTAAATGACTCCTTGAAAATTCAAACACTAAGTACTAACTCCTAAACAGTAGCATAGATTAAGCACATAGTATAAAATAATTCTTAGAAATATTCAATTTACTTTCCAACAAGCATTACACCATCTAAATTAAAGGAAGACTGAATCAACAAATCAGCAGTAACTATTATCATAGTCCCACCTGCTCATCATGAGAAAATTTGCATCCAGCTCCTCGACTGCATTCACCTCTTTGAAATGCACGGAAAACACCCCGAGCCTCCCTCTTCAGCCGCTCTGTCTCTTTATCTTCCTCTTCCTTCTTTTTATTTTTGCTAACATGGTCCACCCTAATAATTCGGCCTAAAATCTGGGCCCGTTCAAGTTATCTAAAATGAAATGACATTGGTAAGATAATAAACATAGCTCCCACATTAATCTTGAGAGAGAGTGAGGGAGGGAGGGAGAAACAACCTACGGCAAGGTTTGTACTTCTCTGATCATCATATGCCACAAATGCAAAGCCTTTAGATTTACCGGTACCTTTATCTCTGACAAGATTAACATCGACTATTTCTCCGTATCTGAAAATCATGATTCGGAAAAAGATGATCACAATCAAGCACAATTAGCATCGACAAAAGAGTACATAGACAAAAAAGATCCTTCTAGAAGGAACTTACTGTGAAAAGACTGCAAGAAGATCACCTTCGGTTAGATCATAAGGAACACCGCCAACATACACATAAGCAGATTCTTTGTATTTTGCATGCCAAGAAGCTTCTTCAGAAATCCCTAATGCTGCCTCTTTTGAATTTATATTTTGGATGCGTTTCACTAGGGTTAGAGGGTTCATTTTATCTAACAATAACTATCGGAAATTTCCTAACGGCATGCCTTTTTCTCTTCCTCTGTTTAATATTCCAATCTACACACTGTCTCCAGCACAAAACTGGTACGCAGCTGCCACACACGATGTACAGATTTCTCCAATCAGTATAAGCTATGCCTCTTTCGTTCACAACCATTATCAAGATTAGGATGGACTGCTTGTGATGTAACAAATGACTAGAGCATAGCTAACACTATTTACTTGTGATATACAGAAACTTATAAATAAATTTTAGATTTTCACCAAATCATACTCATCAAACATATGGCTAAATCAAATATTTAAAACAACATAACCAAATAAAACGAAATTAACAAGGGAAGGAAATCTCAATCCCCGTACATATCCCCGTAAAGTATCAAACAAAGAAGAAAAAAAAAAAATGACTTATCCTTTGTAGGAATTGAATATGAGGAGACATCACAGAATTTCACTTGCTCCTAACATTGATTAAAGAATCTCCCTTATCAAGCACCATTATCTTAAAAGTTACGTAAAGCAAAAATTACAAAATCAAGCTTACTAGTTGTGACTGAAGCACAAAATAGTATCCCCAAACAAAAATAGTTAGAATCCACTTGATTTGCAGAAATTTTCTTTGTTTGCAATCTTTGGTTCTATATTACCTTTTTTTGAAAATTTTCAACTTGAACAAACAGCCAATACCAGGCTCTTATTGTTTCAATTCATTGTATGCTTTGCAAACACCCTAATTAAAATTTTAGGACACGAAATAGGATACTAAATATGCACTAGAAAGGTCAAAAAACCCTACCTGAATGCTTGAACCCAAAGGCGACCCGCAACAGTGAGAGACGAGTGAGCGGAACGGAATGAATCTAAGACTGAGAGACGTGCGGAGGCGAGTGACGAGCGTGAAACACCGTCGTCCGTCGTGGCAGACCGTGATCGTGGTCGCACGAGAGAGGAGGCGTCGTAGATCGGAGAATTGTAAGCGGTCAGAACTGTATCGAATAACTGAACCAAACCGAACCGAACTGTATCGAATGGGTGAACTGAGCTTGGGTAGGTTACAAAGATGAAAGCCGACCCGAGCCCGGAATTTGCGAGCCTCTTTTTAACTTATTCATAACACTTCAATTAATAATTATGCTAGGGTAAATATCGAAGTATACTACGTGTTTTGGACAACGTGCGACCTCGGAGGAAGTGGACCGATGATATGGGTCAGATTTGCTTCCTTAACATTGATTTGATTTCGGACTTGTTTTCTGTTTCTCTTTGGTTTGCAGCTTGCTACGCTTTTGATCAATGAACTCCTACTTGTTTTTTGAATGCATATGGGACTATACGCTAGTTTAGTTTGACAAATAGGCATTGTAGATGTTTTACACTCACAGCCTTTGTTCTGCTGCAGCTTGCCGTATTCGAGAATGCAGCAGTTTTTCCTTAGAAGACTCGGATCCAATGTTCCTTGGTGTTGGAACAAGATCGTATCCTTATGATGTTTTTAGGTTGAAGGTCTTATGAGATGTTTAGTTTCAATTATGACCATGTAGTATCAAGTTTGAGGCTCAAACACCTCTTATTTTTGTATCTTTTTGTTTAGAATTTTAGTTGATGATGCCTGAAACTCTTAATTCAAATTGTGAAACCAAATCTATTGATGAGATGATTGTGATCTCGTCTCACATCTTTGCCTGCATTGCTTTTACGTGCTCCAAAAGTAAAATTGTTCCTAGAACTATAATTATTTGTTTGTATCCCTTCAGACAAAGTAAAAATATTTTTCATAAGATTGTTGTACAATTCCTAGTTTAATAATGTGTTACGAATTTCTCTCCTTAATCTTATGGTCTCAGCAGATCAGAAGTCTAGTGCATTGTGAAACTTTAGGTGGTTCCAGTTCCGCAGTCACTCTATGGAAAATTCTACTCTGGAAGTGCTATGTTGTTCAACTTCATTTCCAGTTGTCTATTCATTTTCGAACTTTATCATCAATTATTTAAGCCTCATTTTAATTTGGCTTGAGGACTGATAATTCTGAGTGCAGTGCCAAAGCCTTCACATTTACTTTCCATATTATGATTTCAGTACTTCTTGGTTCTGAAGTGTTGCTCATCTTCTTGTGACATTTTTGGTCATTTTGTTTGTTTTGTGGGACAGTCTGTTAATTCAAAAAGTGGAGTGGCTGCATCATGAAACACACTATTGGCTGGGGCACAATACAAGCAAGGGTATCATTATCTCATGTTTTTATGCAAGCAAAACTTACCATTTAATTAGATTACTGGATTGTATTACAAGTCAAAATCCCTGTAGTTTATTAATTATAAAAAATTTAGATTATCCATAAAAATACTAGTTACCTAATATCATTCAAAGTTTAAACCTTTTCATATGAAGGACCGCTAGACATCGAAACATGCACAAAATGGACACAAATGTAAAGTCCCACAAGGAACTGCGTTCAACTTCTTGTAAAGGAATTCCATCAGAACAAAGTTACATCATAGCAATCTAAGCACAACCAAATAAAGCAGCTAACCTACCTTCTAAGATGGAAAAGTATCAAATATTTTAAGAAAAGATCATCAACTATGAAGAAGTGTATAGAAAGCATCAAACGAAGTCAGACTCCAAATAACCAATAGTTAATCACATAACACCAAAAGAACTTTAATTTTTCACTCAGTTTCATCCTTGCTCCCTTTCCTTTTTTCCCCTTTAATGAAGCTCCTTTCAGAATACCCTTTAAGACAGGAACAATCAATATGACCCTCAGGAAGGTGCTTAGTTCTGCAACAGGCCTGATAACAACTTAATCTCATTTACCTGTGAAACACCACGGTTGATCCAAAGCCAAACTAACTAGTCACAATTAAGTCTTTAGCTATAATCCAGTCAATCGGTTATAGGCGCATATATATGCAACGACAATAATTAGAATCAGATTGTTGGAATTGGGCTAATAATAATCAAATTAGATGTGTGGGGGAATATATAATTCTTTTGTTTCTGATACACTGGTTTTGAATTTAATTACTTGGAGACGTAAGCTCAAATTTGGACAGTGTCTCTAGCTTGATTTTCTAGTATGTTGACAGGAAGACTTTAGCCCTGGCATCAGATAAAGCACTGGAACTTGATGCAGCCATGGGTTCCTGCACCGTGCAATATAGGGAACTTCAAGGCCAAGAGACAACTTTTTTTCATACTTCAGGCTCTGCATTATTCCATGCAAGGATAAACTTACAGGGCAAACTAAGTCAGCTTTCCGTAATATCACATTTTTTTTAATATGGGATGCTTTGACGTCCTTGTTTCTACAGGATAAACTTACAGGGTAAACTAAGTCAGCATGGAACTCAATATTTATTTTTAAAAATGCTAGATAGACGGAGTAATGTTATATGCTGGACAGTGATTCTGAGAAGTTTGTATGGATGGGAAAATCTACTGCTGTACTGAATGCAAGACATCAATCTCAGCTGCCGAAGCAAGAACTTCCCATAAAAATAAGTTCAGTTAGTGAAGTTACATATGAAATATATGAATAGAGAGTTTTTAAACATGCTTAAAGCCTGCAGTTTTCCGTGAAAGAAATGGTTCAGTCAGCTATGAAAGGAAAATAGGCTTCGTGTATGAGCAATGCATTTGAAAAGTTCTAGTCAGCAAATACTATTACTTCCAACTCTACAAGGCAAACAGATTTGAGTAATCTTGGTCCGATCCTGTAAGTACATAATAAAATAGCTTAAAAGAAATACTTCTAGTGATTAACTGTAATATCAAAGGGAATGAACTCATAAGTAACTGATTAAATGGATCACTTACCGCACCAACAGTTGATTAGCTGTTTGATATTTTAGTAACTTTTGTTTACAAATGAAATCATCTCTGGATCCCTGCTGGAATTGTTAAGAACACTATTTCTTATGATGAAAGATGATAAACTTTCATGATTACCTAAGAAGCCAAGGAAGGTCAACTTGGAGCCACTTAAATTTGCTAACTGAAGGAGTAGCAACTCAGATTTAAAGCCAACTTTGAGGGTTGGCCTGACGTTGTGGGGCTAAAGCTGGATGAAAAAGGTCGTGGAAAGTTGCAGGCTTAGCACTGTTTGTACACAATGTCGTCAAAGTAAGTTACACAATGTTGTCCACTTTCTGTTTATCATTTGTTCCTTAGCAATATTGAAGCATCATGGATACGATGTAAAGAAATTTCCTGAAGAAGACCTGCAGCTGTGTCATGATGTCAAGGGAAAGCTAAAGGTCTGTACAAAGAAATGAAAATGTGTCTCTCTCTAATTCATGTTAAAAAATGAAATAATTCCGGGTTGTTGGGTATCATCTTCATGCTCAGGTTTGGAGGGTAAATGGTGATAATCTCTATTTTCTTTCAGCTCCAGAACAAAGAAAGCTTTTTAGTGGTGATTGCTATATTCTGCAATGTACATATTCTGGTAGTGACAGGGATGAAAATTTATTCTATTCTTGGGTTGGTGGCAGGAGTTTTATGGTAATTGATTCATGTTTTTCACCTGGAACATCAATCATCATAAAACTTATTTCAAATTGCTTGCACTTTATTTGTTCTTCACAATCAGTGGTCGTATAACTGGAACTACGGTCCAGTGAACTGCTGAGAATGGTAATTCAGTTTGTATTCCCATCCAAATTTTGCAGTTTTGAACTATCCTTGAGTGAGCCATTTTCTTTGACCTTGATCCACTCCTAAGTGAAGGAGATTTACAGTTTCACGCAGGGTGGTCTAACAACTGAAGACGTTTTAGTGCTTGACCCGGTAATGAAATTTATGTTTGGATTGGATATCATTCTAATTTCTAATCTTTCATCGAAGAGAGGACTGGTTTATGGGCAGGAGAACTATTTGCTATTGTAACTCTACAGTATGTTTTCCAAGATTGATGTCTGATTATGCTCTTTCAAAAGAATTATTCCTTATTCCTGCTGTTTGTTTACCTGAAATATTGGTCATCGAAGAGGGTTTCATTTTCCTACCAGAGATTCCAGATATTTTAATTTGTAAATTATCATGCTTCTTCATTTATGAACCAAGAGATTTGTCTTTATTTTTGCAGGCCTTTTTCCTCGTAAATGTGACACCGGTGGTTCTTCTGAAATCAAGAAAGGCTCGGGTAGCAACTGAAAGCAGGAAAATCTTCCCAACTCGTTTAATTATCCGGGAAGAAAGGTAAAAAATTAGTTGATTATTTTATAAAAAGACATCTTTTTAAATAACTATCATACTAACTAAGTTGACCATTGAATAGTAACTATTCATAAAAAGCTTGTAGTAATTTCTTTTTTTAGACATTTTTATGGTAACTGCTCTGGTCAAGTGCAAGATGGTGATCATCTAATCGGAAAACTTAGGCAATCCCAGTGTAGTTAGTTACCAAGGTTTTATCTTTCCATTGATGAGTCGTCGGTACTCCGTTCGATTCCACCAAAGAAAGAAAAATGGAAATACTGAGTGGGATCGGGCGAGTTGAAACACCTATCCATTAGATTGTGGAGTATGCCACTGAATTAGAACGCTCAACCGGTCAACATTTCATTTGGAATAAAGCGACCCCACCAAATTCATAGCTACCTTTCAAACCAAACCCACATTTATGTACTAGATCGCCACTAATTATATCTTGGCTTCACCCTCCTCATCATTCATCACCAACCATCCTTCTCAGTCCTCCCTCCTCTGCCTCTCATGGAGGTCTCTTGGGAGAAAAGCGTGACAGATTCCATTAACACTGTATACCTTTTATTTTCTGCTTATCTTGTCTTTGTTATGCAGCTTGGGTTTGCTATGCTCTGTGCCGGCTCGGTTCGAGCCAAGAACGCCATGAACATAATGCTCACCAACGTGGTGGACGCTGTCGTCGGGAGCATCTCTTACTATCTATTCGGATTCGCTTTTGCATTTGGGGATGGCTCTACTTCTAACCCATTCATTGGGTCAACCTACGTTGCCCTGGTAGACATCCCCAGCAGCTCCTATGATTACAGCTTCTTTCTTTACCAGTGGGCCTTCGCCATTGCCGTCGCCGGTATAACCAGCGGCTCAATAGCTGAGCGAACGCAGTTTCCTTCCTACCTTATTTTTTCATTTTTTCTCACTGGGTTCGTGTATCCTGTTGTTGTCCATTGGATTTGGTCCTCCAGTGGGTGGCTCAGCCCGAATTCGAGCGACTTGGTTCTTGATTCAGGCGCGATCGACTTTGCTGGGAGTGGCGTGGTCCATTTGGTGGGTGGGATTGCTGGCTTTTGGGGCGCTTTGATCGAAGGGCCGCGAGTGGGGCGGTTTGACGCCTTTGGAAAGCCCGTGCCAATGCGTGGGCATAATGCGACGCTGGTTGTTCTTGGCACATTTTTGTTGTGGTTCGGATGGTTCGGCTTTAACCCTGGTTCGTTTGATAAAATTTTGGTGTCCTACCCAGGCACAACGAACGAGGGTAATTGGACCGGAGTAGGCCGGACTGCAGTGAACACTACATTGGCTGGGTCTGCTGCCGGAATCGCCACTCTTTTCGGCCGGAGATTGCTCATCGGCCATTGGGATGCCTTGGACGTTTGCAATGGGGTACTTGGTGGGTTCGTTGCAATCACTTCAGGTTGTTCCGTGGTGGAACCATGGGCAGCAATCGTCTGTGGCTTTGTAGCCGCATGGGTGCTGATTCTGCTCAACATTTTGGCGCTCAAACTGCGGTTTGACGACCCACTAGAGGCCACCCAATTGCACGGTGGCTGCGGGATGTGGGGGGTCATATTCACCGGCTTGTTTGCCAAGAAAGAATTTGTGATTGACGCCTACAACGCCGGCGACACCAGCGTCATCCGACCCTATGGCCTCTTACTGGGTGGAGGGTGGAAGCTACTGGGAGCCCAGGTGATCGAAGTTTTAGTGATTGTGGGCTGGGTCAGTTTGACAATGGGCCCTCTTTTCTTCGGTCTGCATAAGCTTAGAATTTTGAGGATTTCTGTGGAGGACGAGGTTGCCGGCCTCGACATTTCTAGCCATGGCGGATATGCATACAGCCATACCGAGGATAGCCAGCCTAGATTCTACGCCGACTACCTTCGTCTACAAGCTGAGCCTTCTTGACTTAGCTCTGCCCTACTTTTAAGGCAATTTAGATGCTTTCCTGGTCTTCCTCTTGTAGGTGCCTTCAAATTGGCGGTCAGTCTATTGCTTGAAATCTTCTAGGAGTCAGCGAAATTTGTCATTGTATATTCTTGAGGAGAGAATCCTCATGTTAGTAAGATTTAAAATCACGCAAATATTTGCAAGCACGACTAACAGATCCTCTTTTTGGTTTCCGCAATGGTTTGGGTAAACACCAACGTTGAATAAACCTTAGTAGCGTCTCGACACAGCAATCCGAGGACTTAAACTTATGACAGGAGAACAAATTATAAAAGGTCATCTACTTGGCTTTGAGTTGAAAGGGGTGAAGAATTCAACCCAGACAGCTCATGCATGAATGAAGAGAAGGTATTGTAAAATAACAATCCCAGTAACCAAATATTAGCTTTGATGTCCCCTCTAACTATTGGTTTGTCTTATTGATACGATGTAGCAGGTGGCACTTTTAATTGAATCTTACCAATCTTGATAACATTTTAGACATGAAGTGTAATGATTCTTTTTTTTTTAAATACGTAATATGAAAAAATTATCAGCGGAAACTTATTCTTTTAAGATGAACATACAAGGTTTTTCATAAATAATTGTGAAATCAAATCCATCATGATCATGAAATAATCAATAACATACCTCTAACTTAAACATATTAAACTCCATTTAATCATAAACATTTATTGAAATTGCATAATTTAGTTTACAGTCCATGTTCTTCACCTACATCATTGAATTCATATAATGAACCTAACGCTCAGTAAGTAATGTATAATTACATGAAAAACATGTGTAATTTTGTAAAACAAACATATTCATTTTGTTTTAGTCTTTTTCATATTTATGATACTTATTAATTTATTGTGAAAACACCTATAGAGACATCGATGGTGCACCGACGGTAACTTCGTAGACGGTCCCCTCTATATGGCCCTGCCCACAACAAATTTTATATTTTCATTTATGTTTCTCATTGCATTAATAAACTTTCAATATGCATGGACTTGGAGTGAAGACAGCTGCAGAGGCAAGACGATGCACTTACGGTCCAAACTTCGTGGACGACCATCTCTTTAAAGCCTCGCCCCACAACAAATCTCACGCACACTGATTCTTAGGTTGTTTGGAGTACCTCTAGAGGGGAGTTGACATAAATAAGACTCTCGTGGGAGTCTCGCTCGATCTCTGCTCGAAATTAACTTCTCGTATCATTGAAATTGTTATGATGCATTTTGAAAACTCATACAAGAATATTCATTATTCGTAAACCATGATGCATGAAATTTGTATGACATGAATATATGCATGTACTAAGCAGTACCATTAATTATTCATAAAAGCAAACACATGTCACATATCATATCCTCAAAACCATGAAAGCATTAAGTTCTATTTTATCGCAGTCATCATCACAAGCAAACATCAAATCCTCAAAATAACTTTCTTATCTACTTAGCCTAAACAACTTAACAAATCTTCCAATCACATTTAATTGTTATCATAAGATCTAAAACAAATCATTGTAATTTATTTAATCAACTTATCTTATTCTAATGCTTTCTCAATCGAACAAAGAAGTTATAAAAACACATTACATCCTAACCTAGCATCTTATGATGTAGGTCTAAAACGGGAAAAACACATTCAACTACTTGCCTCGATTGCTTGAATTAATTTAGCAACATAATCGGGAATGAATTTTTGGTTAATGAACCTATATTAGAACAACGACTCTATTAAAATTCTGTATAACTTAACTTTTAAGTTAATTTTGGCTTTCCATAACTTTCACTCTAAAAATCAAAATACTATCATTTTTGTCTATTTGTTACTTGGGATGTCTGTTACAACTTTATAGAAGAACTAAAAGTCATTAAACGTTAGTTGTTAGCTTTAACTATGATTAAAGTAACCATTGTTTTTTATGATTAATATTAATATGTTGTATAATTGATTAACCATTAAAGAGAAGTTGATTTGAATAATGTATATGAAATACCCTCAACGAAGAGTACCTTTTTTGTCTAACAAGTCGGTCGAGTTTTGCAAAAATTGTTAAGTCTGTTACAGGTTATGTCGACTGATTACCAATTATGTCGACCCATCCTCAGACAGAGGATAAACTTATGTCGACCGATTACTAGTTATGTCGACCCATCCTCAGGCAGAGGATAAACTTATGTCGACCGGTTACTAGATATGTCGACTTATCTTCGGGCAGAAACCTACTTATGTCGACCGCTACGTTATATGTCGACCGATGAGTTAACCAGAGAAGAATGTTATGTTGACCGCTACAAAACTTGTGTCGACCGCATACATGTCCAGAGGCCATATCTATGTCGACCTAAGCTCTTCCCAACGGCAACTCACTAAAACTTATGTCGACCGATCAAAAGATATGTCAACTGATCAAGAGCAGAAAGAAGAGATAACTCCCAACGGCTATTTCTGAATGTGTCTAAACAGCTATATCTATGTCGACCGATCTCGTACTTATGTCGACCGATCCAGCCTGTGCAGAACGAAATCTATAAATAGCTGCTGAGATGCCGATTGAAAACAGAGGATTTCGAGAGAGCAAAAAGAAAGTCGAATTGCTGCCAATTTTTAGAGAATCATTTCATTCTCTCAATCTTTGTATTTCTATCTTGAATATTCACTTGGTGATTGAGAGAGTCGGTTAATAACCGTAATCCTAGTATTATACTTTGTGAGCAAAATTTGTAAGAGGAGTGACGCTTCTCCTAAAGAAGAGTCGCTGTAAAGGTTTGATTGACACCCGTAAGTTAATCGGAGTGAGCTCAAAGAATTGATCGGGAAGAATCTTCAAGGAGGTACCTTGGAGCGCGGACGTAGGCAAGGTTGGCCGAACCGCGTTAACAATCCGGTGTCAATCTCTCTCTCTCTCTCAACTCTATTAAGTTGCTTATCTTTTCCGCATTAGAGTTTTAGATTGAGTAAACCATACGCACAAATTTGATTAAAGTTTAATCATCGGAGTAAAATTTTATTAATCTAATTCACCCCTCCTCTTAGGTTAATCTCGATCCTACATTAGTATGATATTTATTTTCAGAGATTTCTAAAACTATCCAATTCCATTGTTTTTTCAGAAAATATAAAAACATACAGAATTCAAAAATTCATAACTTTCTCTGCAAAGCTCCAAAACATACAATTCAATAACCCACATGTTCGGCTTTTTGTCTACTAAAACCTTGTAGAATTAAGAAAATTTATCAAGTTTAATTATGATGATTTCCAAATATTCCAATTTCTGTCATTTTTCGGAAAACCTTAAAACATATAAAATTAAAAACCTCATAACTTTCTCTAAAAATTCCAAACGATATGATTCAAAAGCGCACACGTTTTTTTGTGTCAACTACAACTTTTTAGAAGAGATTAAGTGTAGAAAACGAATGTAAACATGTGTTTATTAACAAATTCTAAAACTTTTCATAATCCTACAAATCAAAATTTCAAGAATACTTAAATAACAAGAAATAATGGTTTTACCTTAAAATCTCAATTCTTCCGCTCTCCTTGATCTAAAAAATCAAAAGATCAAGAGTTTGTCATCAATCATTTTAAAAAAAATTTAGGAGAATCCTCACAAAAACTATAAAAGCTATGATTAGAATTAGATTTAAACTAGTTTTACAACTTTGATGGGCTTAATGAGCTTAATTGGCTTCAAAGCCTTGTAATCTTGATAGATAAAATCACATAAAAAATTTATTAATATCATTATCTTGGCTCAATAAAAAAAAATATAGCATTACTTAAACGTCTCAGGTATTACATGAAGAATGGCGAGGCTCGACAGTACAACTGTACAACCATGTTGTTCATCTCCGTGCAAATTCCACACTCTTCTCCCCCCATATTCATGAGATCTTTCCCCTCCCAAACTCGAGCCTCCTTATGTCGGTAAATGCTTATTTGAAGTCGCATTGGATAAGGGAATATCCAATTTTACAAATGAACACCCACTTCATAAGTAGATTGCAACCTCGGAAACTAAAAAGTTGCTTTGAACATAGTGACAATTATAAACAGAATGACGCGATTTCTAATGACAATTGCGGGGGAGACCAACTTAAGAATACATCTATGTATGAAAACTACAGCTGGGTTTTCAAATGCGCTCACCATAAAAATCAATAATACATACCTTCCTCTCAATAATACAGGCATTCACAAATCTGACATAGGGCACGTCAACTGTCAATGAGTACTACGACCGCTTCTTCGAGCTGATGCCCTATTCTGATGGAGCTTCTGAGTATGAGCTACTTCACAAGTTCCAAGCTGGTCTGAGGCCAAAATTGAGACAAGCGGTGGCATTGATCAGGTATGAAACCCTCCAAGAAGCAGTGGATGCCTCTCGACGCATGGAGCAGACGTTCAATGAGACACAGAGATTTTAACTAGAGCAGACGGTGCGCAATGATGAAAGAAAAATGATCAGGAGAAACCAGGGAAAAGCACCGATGTAAAGTTTCGGTGGGGGTTGACCTACGAGTGCTAGTAGCAGCTCGTCTGGCGTGGTCGATACAGCCCGTATGAGTGTTATTGTTAAGTCTTGAAAAAGACTTAATTATGTCCATCAAACTTATGAAAATTGTTAAGCTTTAAATAAATAATTATGAGATTTTATGCTGGAAGCTGTAATTGGTGCTGTATCTGGCGCTGCAGCACAAACTCTGCGGGTAGTTAATGAAATCACGTGAATCTCGGTTATTCCGAGATTATTTTTATCTACCCTATTGGTTTCCTTTTATGCAGGGATTATGCTGGATAACAATGAAAAGTGGGAGCTAAAAAGAGATATGATTTGGAGAAGAAAATCCCAAAAATCAAGGGATCCCGAAGTTGGTTTTGGAAAGAGAAGAATATCCCCACAAATCTAGGGATTCTAATTGCTGTTTTAGAAAGAGAAGCGAGCTGCCACGTTTTTAAAAAGGGAAAAGATCAATTCAGCTAGGAGAGACGAAAAAGAGGATGAAAAATGCAGAGGAGAAAACGCAGCCACGCTATACAACGAAACGGAGACCGAAGCCAATTCAAGAACTCGCGGGACGCCACCGGGGTTTTGAAGAAAGCAACGGTGAATCCGTTTATCTTTTATTAAGCGCTGTCATTATGATTTGTGAACAATTATCTTTTGTTCTTTATATTTTCAGCATGAACTAAATTTATCGTGGTTAGATTTTGGAAGTATCTTGTTTTATGAACTCTCGGTTTGTATTAATTTCGTTATTTGAATAGTTCAACTAGGTTTTCACTC